>VZSE01015535.1:158347-186230 GCA_013398275.1 Promerops cafer
CGGGGCTCCGGGCCGCTCCCGGCGCCCCCTCGGCCGGTGGGCCCGCAGGACCTCCAGCTCCTCCGCCCTCCCTCCCGCCGGAGCCCGCCGGGCTTCCCCTTCCAGCCTCCCGTCCCCATCCCGGGGCCGGCCGCGCTCGCCCCTTTGCCCCCCGGGCCCCCGCGGGAGGTGTCGGTCCCCCCGCAGCTCCTCAACCGATTGAGCTCCCAGGAAAGGTCCCCCCGCGGATCCCCCGGGAGACCTGTTGATACTTCGCTCACCTTTCTGCGTTTGCTGCCGTGTCGTGTTAAATGCTCGCAGCGTGCTCGGATCCCTCCGTGTCGTGCGAGTGAAGGACGTTCCTTCTTCCCAAGGAGTTGGTTCCTTCGGATTGATGGGAGACCTAGGAGAGAAAATAATAATAATGTCAATTTCGTTTTTCTCTCGTCTTTCAGTCTCACTGCAGTTACTCTGATGGGTTTCCTGTTCTTGTGCCCAGCCTTCCCATCCAAAAGTCGTGATCCACAGAAATAAGAGCTGCTTTTTCTTTCCGCGGTTCCTGTATGCCCATTCTCTAACTATTCATAATCTTCATTAATCAGTCGTCTTATTCATGTTCCAATTCTTTTTAAAAATATATTTTTGGCATTTTAACAGGATGTTTTGGGCTTTTTTTCTAGTTACTGAAAGATGTTCCTGGCAGCAGTCTCTTGTTAGAACATGATTGTGTTCTGTAATGAACATAGTGAGAGTTCTTGCTTTTGGCTCTCTTCTTTCTAATGAAAAGGTGGAAGGGGAAGAAAGGCTCTGGTGGAAAACCATCCTGCTGACTTGACCCTGTCTGTGGAAGATGGTGACAGTGAGGGCATTCTTGTAGACCAGGGGTTTGTGTCCTTGATGCCACCGCTCTCCTCATCCCCTCTGAGAGCAGGGGTCAGTGCAGTGCTGGAAATGCTTTTGGCCACCTGGTCCCTCTCCTGCAGAGGCCATCCTGCACCCTCGGCGTTAGCTGTGGAGCTGGGCTGGTTGTTTTGCACCAGTTGGGTATTCTAGGAAAACATGGGATTACAATAGAAAAGGAAGCAAGAATGCACTGCAGTGTGAATGAGTGAAGCTGACAGGAAACAATACCAAATGTTTCCAGTGCTGTGCTAACTAGACTGACCAAGTGGAAATATCTGCCCTTCTGAGAGCTCCCTGATAGAAATGTGGGGTCTTGTCATGGTGTTTCAGCAAGGTAAAGACCTCTCTAATGCTGTTCTCCATTCTCAACCGCTTCCCAGCTTGGATGTTTTGATGAGGCTTTGCTATGTTGAATATATCTATTTAGATTGACTATATCTATTTAGATTCTGCTTTTAAATGACAGATTATTCCTTTAGCAGTAGTTCTGCTGCTGTCAGTTCTACTGCTGTTCCTTGCTTACAAGAGTGCTGGTAAGTTTAGGAATTATTTGTGAATGAGTAGAGTCCATTGTGTTTCTGAATTCACAGTTTAGCTGAAGTCCATATACTTAGCTCTGTTTTTATAATTTTCTTAAATGAAATGATTGAGAAAGTTGACACTAGTTCTCATTTTTGTCATTGCAGAGATTTTTTCCTGTCTGTTTGTCTTTTCTCTCCCAGCCTTTCAGATGTCTACAGGGCTCAGCATTCCAGGAAAAATCTGTTGTCCTTACATCCTCACAGCTGTGATGTTTCTTATTTGTCACAGTGTGACAGATAAATAACAGAATTTGTGTTTGTATGTAGCCTTATTAGTGTTTTGCTTTAATTACATGAAATTCATATCCCAGAAGGCATTCTGGCCACTGGTTAGGTTTCTGCTAACTTTTAAAATTCTTTTAAGTTGCACAAAGTGCCAGAGTTTACAGCCCTGTGCTGTACTTCCTGATACGGTCGATTTAAAACCCTTCAGCTCCAACATAAAACTCTGTCCCATGTGCTGAGAAACAGGCTGGATGCCTTCCAAATACTTCTGAAAAACATCTTGGAAAGAAAATGAGCACTTTGCTTGGAATTTAGCTGTTCAAGGTGATTGTCTGCTGTGACTCACTGCAATGGTGCTTGAACTTGGCTGCAAACTGCAGGACCAAGTGCTCGTTCAGCGGGCAGTCTGTGTAACTGGGCAATGCAGCACAGCCCATCCCGGAGCTCTCCTCCTCCCTGCCCACCCTGAAGACTGAAATCATGGCAGAATCTGCTTGGCATGGCAATGTAGGCTAAACAGCTTGGAAAACAATTTCCAAGGCTGTATAGCTGTCAGAAGAGAACATCTCTCAGGAGCTCTTTGGCTTAGATATGAAGTGACACTTGGACAATGCACAGGATTTTCTGGGTAGAAGATGGACCTGTCTGAATCTGATTTTATTTTCCTGCTCTCCTTTCTGAAGATGCCTCACTGCAGGGCTGTGTATATGTTCATTTTGCATTTCAAATTAATTATTTTTAAAAAGAGTGATTAGGACCTGGCGGTTCATCCTCTCTGCAAGAACACTTGCATAAAATGTGGAAGCACTTCCAACTTTTCTCCTTCCTGTGAGGCAGCCCTGAGAACAGGGCTGAGAACACTCTTCTGGTGTGGCTTAGCAATTGTGTACCACTAGTGCTGTGTACATGCACTGTGCTTCTTCTAGGACAAACTAAATTACTGTGCTATATTGAGATTAACGTTCCTGTCCTAAATGGTGGGCAAGAAATCTTGTTTTTTGAGGCACAGTTATGCTTCATGTGTTCTTATAGAAAATCATTGCTGCATAGGTATGGCTGATGCCCTGCTGCCTTCCTTTTCTCTTCCTGCTCTTTTAGGAGAGTGTGTGTGAGGATCCAGGCTTCAGCATGGGTCAGTTCAGGGCAGGAGGCACACTTTGGGCTGCAGAATGATAATTGCTAGAGAACAGGGATTCTACCAGCCCATTTCTTGCTTTCAGTGGGACTCTGCTCCACAACGATTGTTATTGGAGCCAGTGTGTAGTGTAACTCTTACAAAGTGGCTGTGACATAGCCCCAAATCCCTCGTGTCCCCTCTTAGCCTTTGGCAGGATTGTTCCTGGCAACTTGCTCTTGTTTCAGCAGTCAGATGACCCTGATTTTCCTACTCCCACCCCCACACCTTTGTTTTGTAAGCTGGCTGAGTTACAGCCCTGCAAAGACGGGATTTTAACCTGCCACAACTTGGCTGGATTCATCTAAAGGTCACTTGTGACTTGGTGAAGGAAGAGCTGCTTTTGGGAGTGAGAGAAACGGGAGGGCTCGCACTGCTCTGGCCTCAGGATGGCTTAAAAGATTGTAACCCTGACCTATCTCCCTGTTTGTCCTGCTCTGTCTGTGGGGCGTGGAACCACCTTCAGCTGGGGAGCCTTTCAAGGCAGCAGGGAGGAATCACTTCAGGAGGCTCTGAGGCTCAGTTATCTGAAATATTAAATACAACCAGAGAGAAACAATAGTGTGTTTGTATGGTAATGATCAAACTGAGAGAATTCACTTTTAAATACGTCCAAATACTTTCACACAAGCTTAAAAACACCTGTTGACTTAAGTGTATTCTTGGGATCTACTGATAGGAGACAACAGATTCTCTGTAGAGATTTGTTTATAATATTCCCTGTAGTACTTGGGAGCCTTGGTGTGTGCTGTTCATGACGGCTGTGTGGGCTTCCCGTGAAGAGAACTTGCACAGTTTTCACACCCTGTGTTTGTCAAGTTTGTGTTGGAAGAAGTAGCATATGGTACATGTAACTCTGTGATGTTTGGATTTTTTTTTTTTTNTCAACCCACATGATCCTGCGATTTTGTGATATCGTGGCTGAACCTACCTGGGGAACACCATCAGCACGGACGCCTCAAGGACGGGGACAGGCCCTGGGCCGTGCTGACCCCGACACCGGGAACGGGGACAGGGGAACCACCAGCCAAACCCAGCACAGGCTGAGGGCTGGGCTGGCTGAGGACGCACTGGTGATGGCAGGAGGGAGCCCTCGAACCAGCATCCCCAGAGCCACGGCGGTTCCCCAGAGACGTGGGGATCCCCAGAGCCCGTTTTGTGGAAGCAAGTGCAAGTTCTACATTCTGTGGGTGCAAAGGCGCTCTGAGGGACGAGCCACAGGCCCTGCCGAGGTTCACCGGCCGCCTCACGCTCGTCCATCTCCGTTCTCGCTCGATCATCTCCGTCTCTGCTCGGACATCTCCGTCCTAGCTCGGGCAGCTCCGTCTCTGCTCGGCTATCTCCGCCCTAGTTCGGCCATCTCCGGCGCCGAGTAGTTTCCTCCCGGCTGCCGAGCGCGGCTTCCCAGCTGTTTTCCGGCAACGCTCGGCTCTTCCCGCCTGCGCCTTCGGGTATTTCCGGCGGACGGTTCGGGTATTTCCGCCGCCGGTTCGGGCGGACTCGGCGCCCGCCGGCCTCGCTCGCTCCGGTAACGGTCGGTGCGGGTTCAAATGAGCCGCGGCCGGGCCGGGCCCCGCCGTGACTCGCTCTGAGCCGGGCCGGGACCGGGGCCACCCCGCTCGGGCTCGGCGACCACGAGGCGGAGGCCGGGGAGAGCAGGATGACGGTGCTGCAGGAACCCGTCCAGGTACCGACCCCCGGGCGGCTCAGGCCCCAAAGCCCGGCCCGGCCCGGGTTAGGCCGCCCCGCCCNGGCACTTGCCTTTCCCACTGGGAATAGCACTGCAGGGCAGTATTGCTTTCCTTGTGGAAGATTTCTTTTCGTTTTGGAGTATCTCATGGGTTTTAAAAGCAAATTCTATTTGTCTTTGGTTGCTGATGAGTATTAGAGAAATTCTAGATCACAGTGCCTTCAATTCATAAGTTCACATCTCGTTTGGGATCAGTAATAGCAAAGCTACTGCAAAATAGCTCTTTGCTGCTGATGGAAAAGGGCTTTGGAACAGGAGCAAAGACCCCAGATGGGAAGGAGCTGCTGTCCTGATCCCAGCCCTGCCCACCTTGGAGCACAAACTCTGATGAGCATGCACAGCACCCTTGGAGTAGGTGGGGAGGAAAGGCTGAACAGATCTTAAATGATTTTTCAAATCCCAGCCTTCTTTTACAGACAACTTTTAATGCGATCTGAAGAAAATTGGCCGAGCAGGTTGTGTGAAACCCTCTTATCCCAGCCCTGGACAGCTCTTGTATGTCAGCTCCTGGTGACAGCAGTGCAAGTAAATGACACCTGCTTTGCTGGTGTGCAGGTTGTACACCCGTGTGCGTGTTTGTTCCACTGGAGTTGTGCCATCCTTCCAGTCTGCACAAATACTGGTTGTCACAAACCCAGGCTTGGTGTTCGTGAAAAAGAAAAGAGTACCCGGAGCAGGGTTTGGCCAAGTGGGAGTGTGTGAGCAAATGAGAAGCAGGTGGTGTTCATCTGTGGCTGCAGAATACAGCTTGTCTGTTTGGTGTGCATTGCACTTGTTCTTGGGTGCTGCTTCACGGCTGGTGACAGTGAAGAGGTGGCTGAAGACCCAGCAAAATGCTGCACAAAGAGCAGTGGATCCTCTTCACCTTGGCCCTTAAGGGAGCACTGATGCCTCTTCAGGGAAGATCCTTTATACGAAGATGTTTAATCAGCACAAGTCTCATCTTGAACACTGAGAGGTTTCTGGGCCTGTTGGGTTTTGGTTTGGTGTCTCGGGGAGATGCTTTAATGGGATACTCTGACCACCTGGGGTTGGATTTTGGTTTATCTTTACTGCAGGTGGTGTTTGGCACCAGGCTAAAACTCAGTAATTTCTGAGGGGTTTGGATGACTGTGGCTGGTAACGAGAGAGGAACACTCTAAGGCTGATTCATGACTTCAGTCAGAGTTTGGGGTTTTTTAAGCCTCCTTACTGATAGCTGAAACAAATACAACTTGGCTGGCATGTTTATCCTCCCCTTTCTTTTTATGGCTCTGTGAAACCAAGCTGAACTTTGCCTTTGGACAGTAAGAGGTAATGAGTTTTTTGCATTTTCAAAGCTGCCCACTAAAGGAAGATGGTTTTCTTGCCTTGCAGGCTGCTATCTGGCAAGCACTGAACCACTACGCCTATCGCGATGCCGTGTTCCTCGCAGAAAGGTTATATGCAGAAGGTCTGTACTTGGCAGTTTTAAAGCTGATGCTTTTTCTTAATTTTAATTTGGGATTTGTGAGCCTCTGCTCCTGCTTTATTTTCTTCCTGTTCTGATAATGAAGTTTAGCTTTCTGCTTGGGGAAAGCAGAGGAATGCCTTGCAATTAGGTTGGAAAATCAAATCATGTAACAGCAGCAATGTTATTTTACAGTAAAATCTCCTTAAAATTAAATTCAGATTTGTGTGTTTAAGTGCAGTGTTTACAGTGATCTGGTTTATGGTATCAAGTGGGAGCATGCTGGGGGTTTTTTAATAATCCTCAAGCATTCCACGTCTTCCAAGGGCACTTGAGGATAGATGCAGCACACAAGTTCTACAAATTGGCTTGACATTGAAAGCTGTCTTTGCTAATAATGCTGCTCAGATATGTTGATTGGCTCAAAGAGAGTCTTGTGATGGTGAGAGAAAAGCACTGTGAAACTGAGACAGTGAGAATCAGAACATATGGAACAGGTATCTCCTGCTGAATCCCTGCTAATTGTTACTTCACTGAAAGCTGTCAGGGCTGGGGTGTCTTGGACAGTGAGCAGGCAGCAGTAACACAAATATGTTCTTTCTCTGGGTCCTTCACTTTTCTGGTGTGTTCTAGCACCTTTTATTTCTTTAACCTTTTCTCCGTGACCTCAGATAAGCTTTTTGTTCTTCTGTACTTCTTTCTCCTCGATACTGGTGGTCAGCTTTCCTTCTCTGCTTTCAAAGGTATTGTTCCCTAACCACTAACACAAAAAACACCCCAATCCTTAAGCTAAAATGCAAGCATCATATAATTTCTCATGCTAAACAACCTGAGCTTATAGTTTGAATTAAACTGTGTAAGCTATTTCATGCTCTGTTTTGTAATGAAATATTTTAACTGCCATGCCCACAATGGAGTTCTTAGCAATGGAAGCACAAACTTAAGTTTTGAGAAATAAAGGCTTCTTTTTCCTTGTGTTAGGGTTACAAATGGGATCTGGGGTGTTTGATCTGGTGCTGAAATGAGAAATGTTGTGTAGAATATTATGGAACCTGATAATCCAGGTGTTCATGAAGAAAATAGTATTTTAGGGATGACAGAGCTCCCCTGAACACAACACACTGTGGGGTGCAGGGAAATGGTAGATTGAAGGTAATTGCCAAGGATTTAGGAACAAAGAGAATCCACTTTTTGCAGCAGCCAGGAGAAAAATACCTGACTTGATAGTGACACATCTTTACAGAATAATTCTCTGCAAGAGTACTTCAAACAGCCTTTTTCAGTGGCCAGCAGTGCTGAGAGAAAGCAGCACGAAGGCTGACACTTGGTGCAAGCAATTAACTGCCAACAAATCATCTGGCTCCTGGTTAAAATAACTGCAGAATGGAAGCTGCAGAACTTGAATACAGTGGTTCCATGTTGGCAGGAGTGATTTCACCCTGGGAAGAACTTTTTTTAAGTCTGCCTGCAGTTACTGTCCTTGATGGGACATCTGTGGCTTGGTAGTTTCCCAGAACTCTCAAAGTCTGTTAAAGTAGTGGATAAAAATTGATTTAACTTGAATTTTCAAAAAGGTCTTCTGGTGTTTTTAGGATAAGGCTAATAAAATGTCCTCTGTTTGGGTCTTTTATTTCCGTTGTCACTGTCCAGGTGATGACAAAAACTTTAAATAGTCAGTTTTCAGTGAAGCAAAGGATTTGGGCAGATCCCCAAAGAGGTTTTTGTACAGTGCTCATATTGATTTTTCTAAAGATTTCCCTATATGTGGGTGAACAAACATCAAAATTGTTTATTCAATGCTGAATTCCATTTGCAGGATAATGTCTTCTGAAAAGTATAAAGGTATTGTGGGTTTATTAAGTGGTTGAAGTTGCTCGTGTCCATACACAGCTTTTGATTTAAAATATCATTGTGTGAGGGTGATTTGAGTGTAACATTTGGGGAAGTACAGAGTGGTGTGGCCAGCTGGCATGGCTGCTTTGCTTGGCTTGCTGCTGTCCTGGCTACAAGCTGGCTCATCACTTACTCAGGCTGGGTAGCCAGAAGGATCAAGGTTCCTTTCAGCTGTAGATGTCTGACTAGCCAAGGAGATGGCACAGGGAGTTTGGTCATCTCCAAGAGATAGAGAAGACTTCATTCAGGAGTGGACTTCTGATACCAATACCCATTTTCTTCCATCTGGCTTTCACTGCCTGCCCCCAAATTCTTTGTGCTAGAACGATTTACATCTAAGTGATGGTTTTGTTTTCCAGTCCACTCAGAAGAAGCACTGTTTTTACTGGCAACGTGTTACTACCGCTCAGGAAAGGCCTACAAAGCTTACAGGCTCCTAAAGGGACACAGCTGTACCACCCCACAGTGCAAATACCTGCTTGCAAAATGTTGTGTGGACCTCAGCAAGTAAGTGAATCCTTCGTGTTCTATCCAGGGTTACAAATGCATTTATTTTTTTGCTTGGATTTCTCTTTGGAAGATGTTGTCTTGTATAAACTAGAAATTCATTGGTCCTTCAGCACAAAAGATTATAAGTTCAATTTATTTTGCTTTCAGATATGGATCTAATGAGCATTAACCCATGTTGCAAAAAGTTGTTGAGTAACTTAGACAGGAATTGCCAAGCTGTGTAAAGAGAAAACAGACCTCTTATGAGCTCATTTATACAGCTCTGCCTTGTTTTGTTGTGTGGATGGTCTATGCTGATAGAAGCATACACCTACAAGTAAAACTTCAAGTGGTGGCAAGAAAAGGTGATTTGTTTGTTCAGGTGTTTGGGCTCAGATGCCTGAAAAATGCCTCCCACCCCAGCAGTTACATGAAGTAATTTTGAAGCCTGACAGCCAGTGGCCCATTCCGTGTGAGTGGTGCTCTTCCTGCAGGTGGAGGAGGTGCACATTGAGCCTTTGCTCTCCTTTTGAGCCTTTCTTGGATGAAAGGAAGGCATTAAAATCCATAATCTCTGCCATGTCCCCATACTGGCTCTTAACTCAGTGCATGAGGGGCCTTCCAGGTTGTATTTCTGTGGGAAGCAAAGCCAAATGAAGCACTGTTTTAGCTTAGATAAAGCACCTCCAAAGATCAAGTGTCTTGAAGATTTTCTTGTCCTTCATCCTAGGGTTGGTCACTTTTGGAAAAGCCATGCTGTATTTTGTGCCTCTGCTTTTGGGTTTGTTTTGTTTTCCTTCCCTCCCAGTAGAGCTGTTTGACTGCAGTCCTGAACCTCCCTGTTGTAGAGGAATCCATCAGTTACTTAATGTTCATTTGCAGGAACTGGTTTGTGGTTGAAAACCTGTGAACGCTGACAGTGGATTTCTGTTTTTGTTTGCAGCAGGGTGAAAACACTGGACTGCCAGTACTGTGAGCCTTGTAACCCCTTTAAACCTCTTGTTTTTTAAAAAGGCTTGCAGAAGGAGAGCAGATCTTGTCTGGTGGAGTGTTGAATAAACAGAAAAGCCATGATGACATTGTTATGGAGTTTGGTGACTCTGCATGCTTTACACTCTCCTTACTGGGACACGTCTACTGGTAAAGTTGCTTTTTCATTTTGCCCAGTAAAGTTGGAAGGTTTTTACTTGACCAAGCCCAGGTTTAGTCAAACATATCCCTAGTCATGGCAGGAGACACCTGTCTCTGGGTTACAGCATTTTGGAGCATGATAAATTCAGGTGGATAGTTGTGGAATCAGTCTGATTTGGGAATGCAAGAAAGGTTTCGTTTCACCCAAAGACTGAAAACACAAATTCCTCTTTCCCAGGTGGATAGGAATGCAATCCAAGAGTCTGAGTTTTTAATGTACCTTTGAGTTTGCTCTGTATTCTTCCCTAACAAAAACACTCAGCCTGTTTCTCCGTGTTACTGTGTAGATTTTTACTGTCTGTTATACACGTGTAGCTCTGACCTCAGATCAAAGTTCTGAGGGTGCCAGGCAGAATAACTTGGCAGATTCAAGTGTTTTGATTTTTGCTGAGATGCAAGAAAGGTTTCAGTAAATGTGAGTGATTGATTGAATAGGAGTAGTTGGGCTCTTGGATTCTTCTCTACTGTATCTATTCTCAATTATTTTCAAAATTATTTCTTTGTAGCCAAATACTTAAGTGTTCAGTTTAGCTGCTAATTTCTTTGCAAAAATATTATCCATACATACTTAAGATGGCTGGAAGACTGGCAATGAGGGAACTGTTGGCAAAAAAGGAACAAGCTGTTGCAAAGAACTGCATCTTCCTAAAAATGAAAATTCTTAAGCTATTCTAGTGCTTATGTAACTTTTTTTGACAACTGTGTCTAAATATGTCAAGTAACTTCAAAAGAACTCAGTATTTCTTGGGCTTGAAAAATGAGGAATGTTTCTATGCCTCTCAACATGTTTTTGTTTTTCAACTCCTCTTCTGGAAAACTCTCTTGAACAAAAATGCTGTTCTGAAGTTTCCCTGTGAACTGTTTCATTCTTTTGCAGCAAGACAGACCGGCTTGCCAAAGGATCAGAATGTTACCAAAAGAGCCTTAGTTTAAATCCTTTCCTCTGGTCCCCTTTTGAATCACTATGTGAAATAGGTGAGTCTGCAGAACTCTTTTATCATGTAATTCTTGGGAGAGATTTTTTGTGAGCAACAATTTACAATACTTTGCCGTTGTTTAAAACTTCTGTCTTGTTTTCTCCCATCTTCATTATTTATATGTTTTTGGATCTAACAATCCAAATGTGCTTTCCAGCCTATATTTAGTAGACACTTAAAAACTATTTCTGAGAATAGCTTGAAAAAACAATAAATGAAAATTATTAAAAATATTGATTGTGCAGGGTTTTGTAGCAGAAGAATGGAAGAACACTTCTGTACTTTTAGTACAAAGGGCTCAGAGTGATCTGGTCTCGTGAAGGATGTCCCTCCTTATTGCAGAGGATTGGAATGAGATGTTCTTTAAGGTCCCTTCCAACCCAACCCAAATGTTTTATGATTCTATGAAATGTTTCAAAACACTTCTAAAATCCTTTGTCCCGTCCTTGATTCAGACTGAAGAGTCAGTGTATAGAGTCAGGAATAACTATTAAATCTCTTTCACTCTCACAGGTGAAAAGCCAGACCCTGACCAAACATTTAAATTAACATCCTTACAGAACTTCAGCAGCTGTCTGCCCAACACTTGCACAACGGTGGTGTCTAATCACAACATACCCCACAGACAGCCTGAGAGTGTCCTCATGGAGACACCCCAGGACACAATTGTGAGTTCTGCTCGAGTCATTGTGAAATCATTTGCTAAAATCAATTCGTTTTTCCAGCCTAACTGAAAAGCATTAATTAAACTATACCCTGAGTACCTAAAGGCTGCCTTTTATTCTTCAGGAGTTGAATAGAATCAACCTAGAATCCTCCAATTCAAAGTACTCCTCCCTGAATTCGGATTCTTCCATGTCTTACATTGACTCGGCTGTGATTTCCTCAGATTCTGTCCCTCTGGGGTCAGGAACTGCCATATTGTCCAAACAGGCTCAAAATAAACCAAAAAGTGGACGGAGTTTACTGGGGGGACCTGCAGCTTTGAGCCCACTAACTCCAAGGTAAGTCCTTGGGATGGCAAGCCTCTGCCCAGGGCTGGGCTGCTGCTCCTGCCTGGGGTTTGGAACAGGAGGGCTGGTGCTGCCCAGCACACTCAGACACACGTGGTGGTGGAATTTGTAATCAGTGCTGTGCAAGGGAAACCCAAACAACTTCAGGAACTGCTCTTGCTCCTAGTGTTGATCTCTTCTGGTTTTTAAACAAACAGTTGGTTATTTGGAGAGGAATTGTTGATTCAAGATACTGCTCATTGCCATGTTCTCACTTGAGAAATCTCTGAAGGAATATGCTACTGCTCTGGAATAAACTTTATTATGAAAGGCTACTGTAAAGAGCATTTCTTGGAGTACAGCTCCTGATGATCCTGTGGGTCCCTTCCAGCTCAGGATATTCCATGATCTGGGTCTGTTTTAACCCCTGCATCAGACCAGCTCTCCAGGTCTAACATTCAGGCACCGACCCCTCCTCTCTGCTTTGTTCTCAGCTTTGGAATTTTGCCACTAGAAACGCCCAGCCCCGGAGATGGGTCCTACTTACAGAACTACACCAACTCCTCCTCTGTAATCGACGTGCCATCCACCGGAGCACCTTCAAAGAAGGTACCTTGCCCTCTGGAGCTCAGCTGCTCTTCTGAGAGCTTGACATTGCAGTGCACTTGAAAGAAGAATCCATAATACAGAAGAAAAAAGCGTGTGAGCTAAGTTTTCCCCCCAGATACCCAGGCTGTAGCTGCTGGACTAACCTAGGGAAGATCTGTGTTCTGTCCACCTCCCATCAGAGAAGGTTGTACAAACACTGAAGCTTCCAAACAACAGCAGATTCAAACTTTTCAGTTTGCAGGGTGGAGTGTGAAGACTTGGAATTGTTTGTTTTATTTATTTAATGAATTTTCTGAAGCCTCCAGAGAGCTGAAGCTACTGATGTTTTGCAAGTAGTTCTTGAATTGTAGTTTGCAGACCAGAGTGATAAAAATCCTGCTGCTGGTCTGTGAAGGACTGAGAGGATGGTGCTGTTCCACTCAGCAAAGTCTTGGGCAGGGGAAACTAAAAACTGTCTGCTTTACTCAGGAAGAAACTGCTGTAGTTGCCATAGTGATAAATGAGAGGTGGAATGTTGGTGACAGTTGAAGAACTATTTGTTCCTTTCTAAAAACAAAAATCTGAGGATTTTTCCCTGTATTTTTAGTAAATCTACAAGTTGTGTGAGGGGTGTTGGTGTTTTGTAGGGGGCACTATTTTGAAACAGTGTTGAATCCCTCAGAAAGTAGAACTTGAGTTGCCACATTTGCTCTGGACAAATCTTGATGCTGTGCCATTCTGAAAGGGAAGTTTGGGACCTGTGCTTTGTTTGCTGATCCAGTTCCCACCCTGTGCTTGCTCAGGACAGTTTGGAAACACTGGCTTGTGGTGGACAGTGCACATATGGGAAGGTAAACTTCCACGAGTCTGAACATGGAAATGAAGCTAGTGAGGTGCAGCTCTTCTGAGAGCTAAAAAGCTTTGGGAAATGAAGTTGGATTTGCTGCTGTTTTGTTGTTTTGCTGAGTGTGACACAACAGCACCGAGGTGTAAATTTCACTACTCCACACTTAGGCCCTGCCCAGATGGAGCTGGGCCACTACCAAAACACAAATATTTAATACATTTTAATAAACAGCTTAAATTCTGGTTCATGCTTTGTCCAGTGCACATAGTGACTGTGCCAGTTCCACTTTGCTCTCCAGTTCTGTCAGACAAGGTTTGGTGGAGCTGTGGCTGAACAGAGGCAGTTTCCTAGGAAACACTTACATAAGTGAATGAAGCATCAGGATGAATCCAAAGGCTTCCTGTCTGAGTGGGCAAGTTTCCTTGCTGGCCACCTAAACCATCCTCTGTAACAGAATCTGGGAAAGGAGAGGAAGGACAGGATTTAGGGGTTGGATAATGCACAAACTGGCACTGCTTGTGCTGGTGTTGATCCACTTGTCCCTTTCTGATGTCTCTTCCAAACAGCCATCACTGAATTGAATGTTGGTGTCCCTGGAGTGGGCAGAAAGATAATTTTTTTAAAGCGTTTTTTAAAAACTAGGAGGAGGAGGATCTGTTCTGAAAACAGGCTGAGGTGCTGTGCAGTTTGTGAATGGCTTCTGAATGGGATTGTAACAGGATGATTCAAAAATCCTTTTCTTTCTATTTTTTGTGGTTTTTTTTTTACAACTTTCTGCAGGAAAAAGCCTTTAAATATGGTGTCTTTTAATTCCCTTTTGTTCTTGCACAAGCACTTTAACATATAGTTTCTTGCCACTAGATGGAGATTCTATATCTTCAAATAACGTGCATAAGCTTTGTAGACTTGGTGTTATTAGCAGGGAGAAGGAGAAACACTTCTGATGGTTTCCCTTGGGGATGGGGGAACCCTCTCCTTCATTAAAATAATTTTGTTTCTCCTTGTGCAGTGTTTGGTGGGTGGAGTGGGTTGGGTTTGGCGCAGCAGAGATGGAGACTCCTGAGTGACATAATAACAAACCTGTAGAAACTCTGTGTTGTGCAGACTGTCAGCAGGATCAGCCAGGCTGGAACAAAATCTGTCTTCTCCCAGAGTGGGAATAGCCGGGAAGTCACTCCAATTCTTGTTGCACAAACACAGAGCTCTGGTCCACAGACGAGGTAAAAAAATCATAGTACTGGAGCCTTTTTGTTTAAAACAAAGCTAGAAGCTGTTACTGTTAAAAGTGGAGCAAAGAAGCTTACCTTCCAGTGTGTAACTTTCACATTTTTGTTTTCAGTACAACACCTCAGGTATTGAGCCCAACCATTGCTGCTCCCCCCAACGCGCTGCCTCGCCGCAGCTCTCGCCTGTTTACCAGTGACAGTTCTACAACCAAGGTACCAAACCTGCCAGGGCTGCAAATCCCTGCCTTTCTCATCCAGCCCAGCTGCTCATTTCCACCTATTCACAGCAGCCTTAGCAGCTTAAGAACAGATTCTGCAGTGAACAGGGCAGGGCTGGGCATGGTGCATACACATAATTTTACACAATTCACTCTCAAGTTTAGATTTCTGAATTTAAAAGACTCTTTTATATGTAACTCTTACTTTTCTTGTTTGCAGGAGAATAGCAAAAAATTAAAAATGAAGTTTCCACCTAAGATTCCAAACAGAAAAACAAAAAGTAAAACAAATAAGGGAGGAATAACTCAACCAAACTTAAATGACAGTTTGGAAATTACCAAACTGGACTCTTCCATCATTTCAGAAGGGAAGATTTCCACTGTTGCACCACAAATCCAAGCTTTCACGCTACAGAAGGCAGCAGCAGGTCTGTTTGAGCACTGTTGGACTGTAGTAGAGTAAAATCTGATATATCTGGGTTTTAATGTTGCTTCAGTCTTCTCTTCTTTCCCGTTTCATTTAGCCTGCAGCTCTCACCTTTGAATAGTGATAAAAGCTGATTAAATTCAATGTCTTCTTGTTAACTTAGAAACATGTGAAGCAATACTGAGAGTGGTAATTGTCAGCAGATACATCTTGCAAGCTCTGGTCCTTATTAAAGATTAAAGTATTTTCAAAGTATATAAAGTATTATAAATTGTTATGCAATGTATTAATTATGATAACAGAATAAGTAATGTTATTATAAGTGTTATATTGTTATAAAGTATAACTTCAAAATTTTAAAGTATATAATTTATGACAGGAGTTACTCATAACCCAGTTACCTCCCCTCAACATGGGCTCTATGTGGTCTGTTCTCCCTTGACATTTCCCATTTGTTTAAAAACAAGTCTTTATTTAGATTGTCAGAAAATCCTAAGCAAAATGCTGAATTCGCCTCTTTTGGCTCAGTAATGTTTCCAGGCAGCAAGAGGATGTATCCATGGCTACCAGGCTTGTGGAAACTGCTCAGACCTGGAGAAATGTTTGAGTAGCTGCTGGAAATGCAGATCTGCACTCGCCCTGAGCCCCAGAGTTCAGGACTCGTTTTCTGTCTTCCCTTACGGAGGCCGACATTCAGAATATCTTGCTCGTTAATTAAGTGTATAATGTTCAGAGTGTATAAACCTTGTTTGGAAACTCCTGAAAGGTTTCCATAGGCAAATTCAGGAGCAGTGCACAAGGCAGAGCTTTTGGGATTAGCACTTCCAAGTAAATAAGTCTGAGCTGTCTCTTTTTCCCCCCCCACTTTTATTTACTGTGTTTTTCTCCTAGAAGGTTTGATGAGCCTTCTCCGGGACATGGGGAAAGGTTATTTAGCCTTGTGCTCGTACAACTGCAAAGAAGCCATCAATATTTTGAGCCATTTGCCATCCCACCACTACAACACAGGCTGGGTGCTGTGCCAGATTGGGAGAGCTTACTTTGAGCTGGCAGAATACATGCAGGTAGGAGCTGGGGCCAGGCCTTCCTCTGCTCACTTTGCTTTGGCAGTTTTACCCAAAACCTGCAGATCTCCTGTAAAATCTGTGGGAAGTTTGCAGCTGTGGTAAATGGATAAATATAAAAGTTACACCTGGAATGGACTTAGATCTTGAATCTGCTTCATTAGAGCTTTATCACTGAGCTTTCCTAAATTTTTTTTCTTAATGTTATTTCCTCTTGTATCCAAGTGTTGGGGTCTCCTTCTTGTGTGTCCTGTCTGTGCCTCCTGCTGTGCTGATGCAGTTGTTTGCTCTGCACTGTTTTAGAACAGCTCACTCAACACTTTGAGCTCTAAGCCAAAAAACTTCTCTCCATTCTAGTTAATTCTGATCACATCAGTGACCCAGTTTCCCTTCCAGCCTCACAAGCGAAGCATTGGCAGAGCTGAGGTGAGGCCAAACTGCTCCAGAATCAGAAGTGAGCAGTTAAGGGTAATCCCCAGTTCACCTGTCCTTGGCACTGTTGTGCTGACAGGTTTTACAGCACCCCTTGGCAGAAGGAGTGCAGGAGACAAAGGAGAGGGAGGTTCTGAGCTGTGCACAGTCTCTTTCGAGATGGGACCCGCTGGGTGCTTTCACAGATTGTTTAGACAGGTGAGGGTACAGATTTTAATCACAGAATTACAGGGTGGTGTGGGTTGAAAGAGACTTCAAAGCTCACCCAGTGCCCCCCCTGCCATGGCAGGGACACCTTCCACCATCCCAGGCTGCTCCAAGCCCCATCCAGCCTGGCCTAGGACAGCCCCAGCTGCTCTGGGCACCTGTGCCAGGGCCTCACACCCTCAGAGGGAACAATTCCTGCCCAGGATCCCATCTAACCCCGTCCTCTGGCAGTGTAAAATCATCACCCCTTATCCTGTCACACTTTTTTGGGATGGTTAACAATCATAACTGGCCCATAAAAGTCTGTTGCACTCTTTCTGGTTTTGTGGATGATGTTTTTGCCTCACTTGAGCATGGATAGGAACAGGAATGCAGCTGAGTCAGCAGGAGGGAGAGCTGGCTGCATTCCTGCTGGCATAAGTATCCTGGGATACAGTCACTTCCTTCCCTTGAAAGGAAAGTTCAGGGCTTGCAGCTCTGTGTAGAACACTTAAAAAGCAAAGAGGATGCTCAGGCTGGGCGTGAGGCCTTGGACCTTGGCCTCTGTGCTCTGCCTTGCTGGGTGGAATTTTATTTTAAGTTTCATTTCTGTTCTCAGGCTGAGAGAATATTTTCAGAAGTGAGGAGGATTGAAAACTACAGAGTAGAAGGCATGGAAATCTATTCAACCACCCTCTGGCATCTGCAGAAAGATGTTGCCCTTTCAGTTCTTTCGAAGGATTTGACAGACATGGATAAAAACTCACCAGAGGTATGAAGTGCTTTGGGCTTGAATGAGAAGAGGGGAATTGTACGTGGTAAAATCAGTGATTGAGAGCAGAGCTTTGAGCTCTAATCCAATGTACTCTCCAGTGGGAATGCACCTGAATGTGGCAAAACTGGAGAGGGAGGTGGCAGGGTTGTCTGTTGAACTGCTGATGCCTGAAATGGCTCCTTAAAATTTGAATATCAGCTTATGTGGAACAGGTTGAAACCTTTTATCTGTTAATGGTTATTTAAATGTGCCTTGGCACGTTCAACCAGGAAGATCATGGGTTAGTCAGTCACTCTTGCTGCTGCCAGTGTGCAGAGATAAGGAATATCTTTTTCCTGTACCTTTTAATTGCAGTAGTTAATTCACTACCACTTAAAATATCTGTTCTAGAATTTATTTGCAGACATGATGTTGCACATTTTTATACCAAAGTCCATTAAACTGCAAGGTGTGTGGTAATGTAGTCACGATGTGCCAAAACCCAGAAATCTTTCAATGAGTGCCACAGTAAAAATAAAATAGGAGTTGATAAATGTGCTCTTAAGAACTGAGCAATTTGTAGAGGATATTGGAAATCTTTTTGGTGGAGGAGGAAATCCAATTCATGTTGTCCTGTTAGTTTGTCTAAGAGTGGAAAACTCCAACCCAGTGAAGCAGTTGGTGGTTGTAGTAAGATTAGTCAGGATAGAGGGGATGCAGATTCTAATCCAAGAGTGGAAAATAGTTATGTGCTTTGGCAGTGATGCTAAAAATTTGGGGAAGTGAGGGACCCCGGGCTGTGGTATTTACAGTCTTGATGGGTGCTGAGCAGCAGGGAGAGAGGAGGTTGTCGCTAAAATTCTTCCTCTGCAGATTTCCAGATTTGTCAGTTGGAGGAAGCTGAAGAAATAAAGTACCATCTCCCCATTTGTTATTCTTAAATATCAAAGATGTTTTATTTCTGGCCCTTTCAACAGCTTCAAAAGCTTTAGTCATTAGTCATCAAAGGATCTCATTGGCACAGACTTGTTGGGTGTCCATGGAGTCTCCATTTCTGTATTTCAGCTTGCTTATTTATTTATTTATGTTAGAAGGTGTGTTTAGCCCTGCTTGCCTCACAGGAATGAGCCTGAACCAACTGTTGATTTATTCCTGTTTTTACTTTGTAATCTAGGAGTAAGTTATTTATAATTATTGAAAGCAGTATAGATAAATGTGTTCAGCTCAAACTCAGTCACTCAGAGCTGTAAAAAGGGTTCTGCTCCTGCCCTGCTGTTGTTCCAGGCCTGGTGTGCTGCAGGAAACTGCTTCAGCTTGCAAAGGGAGCACGACATTGCCATCAAGTTCTTCCAGAGGGCCATCCAGGTGGATCCAAACTATGCCTACGCCTACACCCTGCTGGGCCACGAGTTTGTGCTGACAGAAGAGCTGGACAAAGCCCTGGCCTGTTTCAGAAACGCCATCAGAGTCAACCCCCGGCACTACAACGCCTGGTAGGTTTGGCTCCAACCCTGCTGCTCCGTGTGCTGCAGGGCTCCTGCTGCAGGAGGGCCTCCTGGATGCTGCCACTGCTGCAGTTCCATGGAGCCACAGTCTGGTTTGGCTTGGAAGGGACCTTACAGCCCATCCAGTGCCAGCCCTTGCCATGGCAGGGCCACCTTCCACCAGCCCGGGTTGCTCCAAGCCCCGTCCAGCCTGGCCAGGGACACTGCCAGGGATGGGACAGCCACTATGTACCTGCCTCTGTTCCCTCCTGGAAGAGAGCAAAGCCATTCCTGCAGAAGATTGGGGGGCTACTTTTACAAGGAAGGCAAAAAATTGGATTTTTTTTGGTTTTCACAGATTGTTCAGGCTGTATTACCCCAGCTGTTTTGTCCTGCTGGGCAGCATTCTTTGTGCATTATGTTTCCTCAGTTGCAGTTGGAGAGATGAGATCTCAGCCTCTTCATACCTTAGCACACATTCAGTTTCTTACAGCTTTTTAACATACAAAGCAGTAAAAATTAGATCTGTGTGAGCCACTTAGTGTTAATAACTTTTGTGTGCTTTTTCTTCAGCAGTTACTTAGCCAGTCTTCTGTGCATCACACATCAGTTCTTCATCCACCCAAGGGATAAAGAAAATTTTAGACACATTTTTCCCCCAGGAAATCCCTTCCCACCCTGGATGGGGTTGGCAAGGCTACAAACCATTCCTGCCATGTCATGTTCACTGACAGAAACCAGTTTGGTTAAAATCCAGTGGTACTTCCCAGAACTGTTTCTCTGCTGCAGGTACGGGTTGGGAATGATTTATTACAAACAGGAGAAATTCAGTCTGGCAGAAATGCATTTCCAGAAAGCACTTGATATCAACCCCCAGAGCTCAGTCCTGCTGTGTCACATTGGAGTAGTAAGTACATGGCACTTAACTTGGGTGGGGAGAAGGGTTTGGGGTGGAGAGGAGGTGAGGAGGATGTTTCTTCCTGTGAGGAAGCTTGTTCAGACTTGGTCTAGAACTGGGCAAATACTTTCCTAAAGGAGCAGATTGTAAGTAAACATGGTCAGGAGGGTTTGTCCTTGCCTGGCAGATGAGCTGTTGTTTTTCCCCTTTTGGAATTGTTCTCTCTCTGTGTGCCAGGTCCAACATGCACTGAAAAAATCTGAGAAGGCTTTGGACACTTTGAACAAAGCAATCAACATCGACCCCAAGAACCCACTATGCAAATTCCACAGAGCCTCGGTGTTATTTGCAAATGAGAAGTACAAGGTCAGTCTTGGTGCTCGTGGCAGCCTTGAAATTCCTGTAGCTGGGAATGGGGGTGCCTTGGGAGCTGAATGTTTACAGGTCACCCTGGGGAGCACCAGGGCTTGCAGGAAGAGCCTGGGACATGGGAAGCCTTTGCTTTGGCAAGTGCCACCCTCACCAGGGTGCTGTGTTAAATGTTTTGATTGTAATAAAATCCGGGGCCATCAGGTGTTGCTTTTTAAATTATTATTTTAGTCTGACCCTATCATGAGTTTATACTAAATTACTGAAAAACTCAGCCAGCTGCCCCATATCCAATTACAGCAATAAGAACCAGCTGTTTCCAAGGTTGTGTTGTGGAGTGAAAAGTCAGAAGTGAAGCAGTTTTGGGCTGATCCCCTGCTGACCTGAACCCTGTTTGGAATAAGAGAAGATCTTCCCACAGTGTTTATCCAGTGACTTTTCCTCTGGCCAGTGTTTTTTGGCTCCAGAAGACAAGCCAAGTCTGTTTTGAAACTTGCCTCAGAAACGTGTGTGCACACTGAAAGGGAAAACTTTACTTAAAACCTTTTTTATTTCTAACTGCAGACTAAATATTTTTCTAAATGATGAATTTCTTAATGATGCCAGGTGACTGTCACAGCAGAGTAAACAGCTCCAGCATCAAGAACTAGTTTAAAAGTAAAGTAGAAGTTTCACTAGAAGTGTTTGGTTTCAAATGCCTAACATAAACACTCTTTCCAACCTTTCAGTCGGCTTTACAAGAACTTGAAGAACTGAAACAGATTGTTCCCAAAGAGTCTCTTGTTTACTTTTTAATAGGAAAGGTAGGTAAAACTTCACTGTGATTCTAAGTTTTTTGGTTTCCTTTGCTGCTTAATGAGAAAATTTGATGCCTGTCACTAAGATGCTTCCACTTGGAGCAGTGTTCTAAAAATTCCCAAAGCTTTCAGTGAGGCTTGGTGCTCACAGCTGTGTTATGTGCCACTTTTAAATGCAAAGGACAGTTAAAGAGAGCTGGAGATGATAGTCCATCCCCCAGTCAGTAGAGCTGGTTATTTGCACATGTAACTATTAAAGTATTGAATCACATTCTCATGCATTGTGTCAGAAATACTGAATAAGAAGCAGCTACATTCCAGCCTTTCTTGTGTGAGATGCCAGAGAAGTGATCTGGTGACAGAAATCCTCCTTCCCACCACCTCCTCTGCTGATAAGCTTTAAATAACTTCTGCAACTTTCTGCTGGGGGGTGTCTGGTCACTTGGAAGCACCAAGACAAACTTCCCTCTAACACTGGAGAGCTGGAGAGCTCTCTATCAGCAGGATTTCTTTATTTTGTTTAAACGGGAGAGAGGTAAAAGGATTTGTGCTGAATTGTGTTCAGTGGTATTTGTCCAGGAGTAGCTGGACCTCTAAACTGACATGAGAATGGCCATGTCTTGACAAACTGAAGTATTTTCACTGTTTAAATGCTCAACACAGATAAATAACTTCCTCATCTGCCCTTAATGATAAAGAATCTCTCAGCTGCTAGTTTAATTTTTTATTTTTAAATAGAAACACTTGCTCTTTTGACACACATTTATTATTTCCCTTGGGACTCACATAATAAATCTTTCATATCCACCCTCTTGCTTTCCATAACACATCACTGAACTGTGCCTTGAAACGCTCATTGCCCAAACCTCCAAGCAGCAGCTTCATGTAAATGTAGCCTTTTCTGCTTTTTGTTTTAATGTTTAGGTTTATAAAAAGCTGGGTCAGACACACCTGGCCCTGATGAATTTCTCCTGGGCAATGGACCTGGATCCCAAGGGCGCCAACAACCAGATCAAGGAGGCCATTGACAAGCGCTACCTGCCCGACGACGAGGAGCCCGTCGCGCGCGAGGAGCAGCTCAGCGAATGTTACCCCTACGAGTCAGGTCTGTGCCCCGGCAGCGCCGGGCTTGATGGGCAGCAGCTCTGCAGGCTCCTCACCCACGGTTCCTTCATTTCCCCTGCAGAAAGCTTGGCATGAAGGGGTCTGAAATTCCTTGCGATTTAGTAGGACAGAGATCATGGCAACTCTAAACTTACACAAATCATGGGTGGCTTTGGGAGTATCCCCGGAGAGTAAGGCATTCGCAGGGCTGCGAGTATTCCATCATAAAGCATCGAATGATGCCAGAGTGAATGAATGGCAACTGAAGTTGTCTGTAGATGCTTTTTCAGAAGTTAAACTGGACGTTGGATCAGAATACTTGGTGTGCTGGACATAAAAGGTGGCTTTTGATGAAGGTTTGATTTGGATCAAGAGAAAAGTTAAACACTATGGGGAGTAGTTCACAGAAAGGAACAGCCCAGGTTTTTCTTCTCTCAGCTTTTGATTATGAACTTAAATTCCACGAAGCATGGACAGTCATAAATATTGACCTATCTGCAGGCTGAAATGGAGATAGGAAATAAATGCTGATAAGCAATTTAATTCTCTTCCTGCAAAAAAGGAAATACAGCAGGATTTGGATTCTTACTAACAGACAAATGCTGTGTCCTTCAATTCCAGATCCTCAACTGAAAAATAGGGAAAGGTGACAACTGTATATCAGATTGGTTTTTATTGGTCCTGTGTGCTTTTTAATATGGGAACTTTATCCTGCACTGCACTTCTGGAAGTATCCAGAGTTTTTCTCTCCCTGCTGTTACAATTGGGGTAATTTTGAGCCCCGGCTCCCTGGGCTGAGCCTGTTCTGACCAGGAGATGGAGACAGAGACTGGAACTGAGCCACACCTGAGCAGTACAGAAAAAAACCCCAAAGACCAACCAAACAGGGAAAAAAATTAAAAAAGGAAGAAAAACCAACAGCTTAATCTGTCCAATAAGCATAAAAAATATAAGTGTTAGGCTGTGTCACAGTTCAGCTTCCCTGGCTGTGCAGAGAAAGTGTGGAAGAGTTCCACAGCCTCAGCTGGATGACCCTCTCGGGGTACATGGGACATGTTAAAGTAATTTGGGGGGGAAACTGAATTTTTTGTGAGTGCTTTGGCTGCCCGGGCTGGGCTGGGCTGGGCTGGGGAAGCTTTGCTGTGGGACAGCCCCTGAGCCCGAGGTCTCTCTCCCTCTGCAGTGGGCACAGACGAGTCCCAGGAGAGCAGCATGACGGATGCGGATGACACGCAGCTCCACGCCGTGGAAAGTGATGAATTTTAACCTCCAAGAGCCAGTGTCTGAGCTTGAGTGTGTGTGACTGGTACTGTCGTGTTCTCCCCTTCCTTGGCATCCTGGGTTCTACATCTCTCAGCCAGCACTGTCATTCTCCACTGACACCACGAGTGCACCTCAGACCTGAACTCAGCAGAGTTCATGGCAGTGCAATATCCAGCTGCTGCTGAGTCTGACTGGTTGGCTCTTACACACTTATGGCAGTGACTGAGGAGAAAATGCTGGTTTTGGACTCCCCCTTGCTGGAAAAAAATATCATGGAAGACAGACTTGTGGTTTGCTGTATGGAAGCCAGTAGATGTGGGGATAGTACTAATGACGAGGTGTCTTGTTCTTTTTCCAGAAATGTGTCTTAGTTTGGGTCTTTCTTGGTAAGCAGAGTGCTGAACCTCATTTCCAAGTTCGCCAAGGACGATGTTGACAAACAGGCTGTTCAAGACTTTTGCATATTGTAGTGTAACTTAAATGCCAGGGAGTGTCAATGACCTTAAAGCTGCAGTGTCTCCAGGGAGCAGCCAGGACTGGGCATGTGTCAGGCCATGTGAAACACCCCTGTCCCTGCCCAGAGTGCAACTGCAGGAGAATCACAGTGCAGGATCAGAGCTTTCATCAAATGCCTTCATGTTCTAACCATGAATTAATTTATTCACCCAGTTTTGGAAAGGTCAGTGTTTACTTTGTATTTCCGTCAGCACCACCTTGCTTCATTTTTCATGCACCCCTTGACTTGTTCTTCCCCTTTAAAGAATAAAAATTAATAAAGGGAAAAATCAAGAGAGAAATGTAGATACAAGTGTAATGTGAAACATCAAACCCTTAATCCTGTGAGAGTGGGAAGACTGGAAGCCTTAATGCAATCAGAACCTTGGTCAAACGCATCAAATAATTGTCTCAGATCAGTATCTCCTTAGGTCTGCTATCACTTTGAAAACTATTGTGTAAAGTGTGGTCCAAGCAGGATGCAAAAATGTGCAATTATCTGTCTTTTTCCTCATTTTTTTTAAGCTGTTCTTTCAGTTTCCCATTCTAGGAACACTTTCCTTTCCTCCAGGGTCTGTTTCTGAGAGGAGAAAGCTGTGCCACGTTAGTGAGTCCAAACTGCTCTCTGTAGCATTCTGCAGCAGCAACTGGTGCCCTTTGTGCAGTGATGATAAAGAAAGTGTATGATACAAGCAGTTTTAAAGAGCAATTTATGCCTAATAAATTGGGAATGATACAAATTTCATAGCAACGTATTTGTTTTGATCAGTCTTAATGATTTTTTTTTTTTTTAAATCTATTGGTTTTTAGGTGTCTCTTAGTTTTCTTTACACTTCAATTCCTTTTGAATTCTGTCCTTGTCCACTTGGCACCTCTTCTGTCCCAGCTTCTCTCTGGTCAAGAGCCACATGGACACCTTTATCCTTTGAAAAATCATCCCCAAGTTCTGAGCAAAACCAGAATTCTGTGGTTCGTGGGTTTTTTGAAGTAGGAGGATGGGCAGTGAAAAATAGGCTTCAGTTCCCCTCATGGGGTGAAAAATCCCTCTGAACTCTGAGGAATTCCAAGAGGTGCAGTGAGCTTTGTGCCCCTGGCCTGCACTTTGAGCAGCTGGGTGTGGGAGGCTGATGGATTGACGGATGCGAGGGTCTCACACGGGTCCCTGGGGCTGGGGGTGCTCTGGGGGGACTCCCCCTTCCTGGAGAGCCTTCCCTGGGGAGGACACAGGGCTCAGGTCTCCCTGGAGCTGGTCTGCACCCAGGCCCTGCTCCTGAGGTTCCTGTGTCTCTCCTGCTGTGCTGTTCCAGCTCCCCAACACGTCCCTCACTGGAGGAGTCTGAGCAGCAGCTCCTGGTAAGGTCTGCAGGCAGCACCTGTGGAATGCCACTAATTACCCTGTTAATTGGCCTCCTTTTGGTTCCCAGCATATTTTCTAAACAAAAAGCGCGAGGAAGCAGGTGCTATTTACTTTTCCATAACAGATGTTGTTCATGTGGGGACCAGAGATGCAGGAATCGTGGGAGCTTTTTTCTTTTTTATTTGTTCCCTGAAAACTGCAGTAAAACTTTCAACCCCTTGGAAAAAGCTCTTAATTCAGCTGGGATGTTCAAAGGATGTTTGCTGTTTGGAAGGTTTAATACGTAAAAGCATTCCTGGCTTTCTATGTTCATCCTACCTTAAAGGTCTTTTCTTTTTTCCCAAGAATCCAGGGTCACATTTAGCCCTTGCTGCTACTTTACGTTCTAAGGAAAAACACAAAATTAGTATTGAAGGACTAAAATTTGGCTCTTTGAGGAGGGACAGAGAGGAAGAGGCTGAGCATGGAGGCACTGACAGGTGAGCAGGTGTTCACTGAAGAGAATTAGGGAACTGTCATTTTCTTACAACAAAACTATGGAAGAATGCAAAGTGTGGGTGTGGTGTTACTATTTGCATTGAAACAATGTAATTTGTCCTTTTTTTTCTTGATTTTTTTTTGCTTGATTTTTTTTTATTTCAAAAATTGTACAGTCCTGGGGGAAAAAAGTCTTTTCTGTTAATATATTTGCAATTCATGAAAGGATGTGGAAAATCCAAATAAATTACTTTTAAAAGCAGGCTTAGCCCCAGGTGCTTTGGGTCAGGGGTGGGATTTGTGCTTCAGGAGCTGGGCAAGCGACAGAGGTTGGGAGAGGTTTAAGGGCACTGTGGGGTGCACAGGGCTCTTCTCTGTCCTGTGCTACCTGAGCCTCCGTGTGTCACCTGTAAATCTACCACAGCCTTCCAAGTGGGCTGCAAGGTCCTGGCTGGAATTCTGGGTGAGGTGGGAGGTCTGACCCGGGTGTGACACCGGGTGTAAGGACCTGGAGCTGCTGCAGTGAGTCCTGACAAGGCCACGGAGCTGCTGCAGGGCTGGAGCCCCTCTGGAGCCAGGCTGGGAGAGCTGGGGGGGGCTCACCTGGAGAGGAGAAGCTCCAGGGGGAGCTCAGAGCCCCTTGCAGGGCCCAAAGGGGCTCCAGGAGAGCTGGAGAGGGACTGGGGACAAGGGCTGGAGGGACAGGAGCCAGGGAATGGCTCCCACTGCCAGAGGGCAGGGCTGGATGGGACTGTGGGGAGAAATCCTTCCTGGTGAGGCCCTGGCACGGGTTGCCCAGAGGAGTTGTTGCTGCTCATCCTCACTTTCCATCCTGCAGTGACAGGAGATTCAAGGAGCTCTTGGGTCTGGAGCAGGTTAGTTTTATTTTCATTTTTTCCTGCCTTCCCTAGCAGGTGCCCACCCTGTGGCTGCAGCTGTTGTTGCTCAGCAGAGAAATTAATTATTAGTCTGCTATACTTCCAGACCTGGAGGAAAAGCTTCCCAGGAAGGCTCATGGCTGTGCAGGAATTCCTCCTGCTGCATGTAGTCATCGTGGATTGAACATTTTACCACTTATTTTTGCCCAGCCTAATGCAGTAATTTTTGAGAGCTGAGTTTGGCTGTACAGGCACCACTGAGACGAGCCCGTTCCTTGTTGCTTCTCCCTCCTTCCCCACGGTTCTGTTAACCCTGGGTGTTTATTCCTGTCTGAGTGCCCGCCCCGCAGTGGGAGCCCAGCTGTTCTGTGTCCCCCTGCGGGCTGGGGCTGGGTGCTGCCGCTGGGCTCGGCCTAGCGCCGGGCCGGGGCTTGGCTCAGGGCAGGCTGAGCTTCAGGCGCCTCCAGAGAAGGGCAAAGCAGTGATGAAGTTGGATTTATCCATCGTTCCAGGGCGGAATTGCAGCCGCGTGGTGAACACCAGGAGTTGTTTAGGAACACCTACATCTTACTGAGGTTTGCATTCTGACTTTGTTGCTGCAACATCTGATTTTCTGTCCCTCTGTCCAAGTCTGTGACTTTGAGTGAGAGCTGATCCACAAGCACAAACTGCTTTTTATTTTTAATGGAGCAGAACTGGGTTTTTCTAAGGCAGGGTTTCCAGTGCTTTTAAACTTTGTCACCTGCAGAAAAAGGTCATAGTCTGGATGGGCTGTAAGGTCCCTTCCCACACAAACCATTCCATGATTCCATGATCCTCTCCCCAGCTCTGCTGTCCCAAAGGGAAACAGCCACTCATTGCCCAGGCCCATGGGTGAGACGTGAAGGAGCTCACCTGCTTTTCGGCCTGTGGGACATGGAGTTGAGTCTTTTATTTGAATTAAACCTGTCCTGTGACTGGGATAAAAACTAAAAGACAAGTTAAAGAAGCGGGAGTGGCAGCAGCTGAAGAGCTCCGTGGCTGTGCCCCCCATGAGTGGGCAGGAGCAGCCAGGGGAGAGTTGCGTGTGCCCAGGAGAAGGTGACAGCGCGATGAGCCCGAGGCCAGCAGCCTGTGGCTCACAAGGGACCGAGGGCGCAGCTGGTGGCTCCTCGGGGACCACGGCCACGGCCGGGGGGGCGCGGGGCAGCCGTGCCACAGCCCCGGTGTCCCCCGGGGGACAGGGACCCGCGGCAGCGACGGGACACAGGCCCAGGGCCACGCAGGGGACAGGGCCCTGCGTGGCCCGTGGGACACGGGCCTGGTGCCGTCCGTGGGACAGGGCGCGGTGTCCCCGGCGGGAGCGCAGCCCTCGTCACCCGCGCCGGGGCTCGGTGTCCCGGCGGCACCTCCCGGTGCCCGGGCAGGTCCCTCCCCGCTGCGGGACCCGCGCCCCG
>VZSE01015535.1:192567-223277 GCA_013398275.1 Promerops cafer
GAGGGGGGGCACCGTTCCCTAACCTGGTGGGAAAGGGGGGCTGGGGTGGAGGGGGGGGCACACGCGAAGTTTTAAAAGTAAACAGAAAAAAAAATTTAAATTGCATAACCTCAAAGCTTGCAAAACGCGTGGAGGGAGCAGGTCCCGCGGCCCCAAATCCGCCCGGAAAACAGGAGCGGAGCGGTGCCGGTAATCCCGGTGGGCTGTCACCGGCGGGAGCCGTGTCACCGGGCGCTCTCCCTGCTCCCGGGGTGCACAATAGCGTCATTTTCCAGGTGGCTTCCAGCTCCAAAACCGTTTCCCTGTATTTACTTTCCAGCCGCATATTTTGTATTTTATTTATGTCGAACCGGCCCTGCCGATCCAGGATTATTTTCCCCAAAACAAGCTGGAAGAGTCCGGTTATCCTGAGACGCTTTCCGTGATCCCTACGTGTGTTTACTTCCATCACGGGATTAGCATCTTCCAGTGCTTGGTTACGGAGAAATTTCCATCATTTGGCGTATAAATGGGGGTCATGTAGGAGGAAAAATAAAGCAGCTAAATATATTGGGAACTAAACTTATTTTCTCCCCAAAAATCAGGCCCACCTTCCAAACCGAGGTGTCGTCTCTCCTCTCCTTGAATTTGTGTCCAGGTGGAGCAGGAGGCAGGCGGTCCATAGATTATATTCCCTGTTATGTAAAATGCACTTGAATGACAAACTGTAGTTTTCCATGAAACCGGTCAGGATATGGGAGGAACTGCAGGTTTTTTATTTGTTTTGACTGACCATTATATTTTGAGCTGGTTTGGGCCACGGCCGTGGTGGTGGTTACATCATGTCGTGTGTTGTGTACAGGGTGCTTTGTGCCTCTAAAAATAAGGTGAGGAAGAAGGAGCCCGTGTCTCGGGGGGGAGGCCGGGCAGGACCGCGCTGTGGCTCGGTGCTGCTGCGGGGGTAAAACATTCTGGGGGTGCTTGAGGTGTGAGTGAGGCTGTGTGCGCCACGGAGCCTCTGCCGGGGCTGGCGGCCCGGGGATCTGCCTGTGTACAGGCGTTTTCGCTTTTAAACCATATTTGTCCTTTTTATAGCCTTTGTTTTCACGGAGGAACCTCTGATGCTCTTCCCTGCTTTAGCGTATCCTCTTGGATTCCCATTCTGGCACGGGAACAGCGACGCTCTTCAAGCTGATTATGTATTTTTTCTTTGATTGAGAAGTCAGCAGCGTTCTAAACCGGCGGAGGGGGCGGTGGAGCGGAGCGGGGCCGGGGGCAGCGCAGCAGAGCCCGGGGAGCCCCGGGCTGGTGCTGGGGCCGGCTCGGAGCTCGGCTCCCCCGCCCGCCCCCGCGCACCAGATACGGGCCTGGCTTTTGGCGCGGCGGCGATGGGGATGGTGTTTTTCCCCTGAGCCACACTGCCAAGGTAGCACAGCTGTGTGGGGCTTAATGGATTGATATGCTGCAGGAGCAGTTAATTGTGGAACTTGGTTGTGGTACTGTTATAGCTGATTTGTAATGATTTAGCAATGAGGAATGGCTTGTGTTCCCTCGTCAGAGGTGATAAAGCAGCAGATGACCAGGCAGATGTGGCTGTGGGTTTCTCTTACGCCTTTTTTCCCCTCTTTTGCTTTTATTTATTTTTTTTTTTTAATGCTGTATTCCAGTCCCATTTGCTCTCGGAGATCATCCGGTAACCGGAGAGCTGGTGAGAGTCTGACATCATGCAAGGCAGGGGTGAAAACTGAGCGGTTCTGTGACCAAAGTCACTTCCTTTTGCCCTGTTTATAACTCGTGTTTTGGTGAAGGCCACTGCCATTATCTAATGAACGCCCAGAACAAAGACTGTCTCTGGAGTTCCAGCACTCCACCCTTCCCTGCTCAGGCTCCACTTGCAGCCTGTCCCCAGGAACCTCAAAAGGCTTTTCCAGGGGGGATGAGACTCAGTGGACAGCGAGGTAAAGATAAGGCCTGAGGATTCTCGGGCTCAACCCGAGGGAAAGGGTAAAGCTTGGGGAGTGGGAGAGAGGGCAAGCAGCACATATTTTTATTTATGGGCCTTCCTCCTACCCCCTTCCATACAGTTTTCTTCTTCTGGAAAATTACCTTTTTCTGGGACCATTTTTTGAGAGTAGGTCAGGGCTATCTCAGCCTGAACCCAAACAGCACCTGATTTTGCATTTTTCTCTTCTTTTTTTTTTTTTTTTAACTGGACTATGAGAGAAACAGGTGGGTCAGCTTAGGCCTAAAAGGAAATTTAATTCCTGGAAGGGTCTCGTGTGGATCACATAGTGATGAGACCAAATAATGAGTAAGTTCTGCACGCCTGCCTCTCTTCCTAGTGTTTATCCTTCCATTAAAAAGAGCTCTGAGCGCTGGGCAGTTGCAATGGCAGGTGATCTGAGAAGCAGTGCTTCCGTTGCTGCATTTTATAAATACCATGTCCCTGCTCATGACTTCCAGGAATACAATGTCTATCTGGAGTGAAAAGCAGCAAAGACTCGGTTTGAAAATCCTTCCCTGTAAACAGGAGTTTGCATGTTTGAGGATGCTGTTTTCTGTGACAAATCGTTTAAATTGGAATAAAAGCTTTCTGTTCTTTCTCAGCTGGGCCAGGAGTTGTCATACCCAAATCAGCAAGAGTCTGGGTGATGCAGGACTTGAGTAAACATAATTCCATTAAACCCTGCACGTGTCCTCGTCGGCCCGAGTTCAGAGCTGTGTTTTTGGAAGAGGAGAGTTTGGATAAGGTCTCGCTCAGTTTTTTAAAGAAAGTTAGAAAACCAGTCTGGATCTCTTCTGCCACGAGGTGCAGCCAGCAGGTGACTGCCAGGGTTTGGAGAGTGAGAAAAATGGAGAAATGGGAGATGTTAATAGCTGGGCAAACTTAATTCTGGAGAGCAGAGTTTTGACAGTGCAGTATCTGAATTTAGTGATGAAACTGTGCTGTTTATCTGATAAAATGAGGGAGAAAGGTAACAAAATCAAATCTCAAGAGGGAAAATGGGGGTAGTAGCTGTCAGTCTGAACAGGCCTCGTCCTCATCTGTGCCTGAGTTAATCTCTTGCTGCAAACTTTTTTTTCAGATTTGGTGGAAAGAAAAGTTTAATTGAAATATATATTTCTGTATTGGGAGCTGCTTCAGGCCTCAGAGGCCTTAGCAGAAGGTGGACCTTAAAGATTTCTCATTTTCAGCCCTCAAACATTGGGAAACATCTCTCTGAAATCTTTATAACTTCCTGCCAAGGTCTGCAGCGACAGAGGATGTGATGGGAAGGTTACTGTGAGGTTGCTTTGCACTAAAGGAGGAAGAGCAAGCCCAGCTCAGGCTGTAATTACGGCCCGTGAAGGAGAACCTGTGATGTGTGAGTGAGCATCACCTTCTATTAAACGAGAGTCTCCGCTCTGGAGTTCTTGTTGCCGTGTTTCTGGTTGCTGCCACGGCAGTCGTGGTGGGCTGTGCTCCCCCCTCTGAGATCCGAGGGGCTCCTGTGGTGAGGAGCCCACCTCTGAACTCCAGTCAGAGCAAAGTCTCTAAACTTTGGTTTAAATCTGGTGGTTTGGGGCACTTAGCTCTGCTCCTCCCTGGGCTGCTGTTTCCTCTTGAGGACATGGCCAGTTATGCCAAGACACTCCAGAGGACCTTCTGTAGTGGCAGCCAGTGCCTCGTTCTAAAACACTAAGTATGAAATATGAAGTATTAAGGTGGTGCCACTTCATGGGGCAGGGGGCTGTTAAGAGTTTTGGGAACAGTTACATGCTTTTGAGCAAAGGTGGGTAGGACTGTACCTAGTGAATGAAAATGTGTCTTTAAAATTAAAAGGCAATTCTGTTTTTTGTTTAACTTGCTCCCTGAGTCCTGAGTTCGGTTTTTCATATTTCCTGGGCAACTTGCCCAGATTATGCGAAAGAAAAACAAAATCTTTCTGATACAGGATGGGGGAGACCCGGATTTCACAATTAAAGCTTTTAAAAATTTTATTTTATTTTTTATTTTTTGTCTCTGACAGGCTGTGGCTTTCTGCAGATGTCCCATTATTATTTTTTGAACCACATTTCTTGTGATTTGACTCTAAACTGCAACTTTGTTCTGAAGAGTAGCTTAACAGCAATGGGTATTTTTATCTCCAGCCACTTAATTTTCCAGGTGAAGGCATTCTTGCTTTTAATTACTCACTTTTCTAGATTTTTTTGGCAGTGATGACAGTTAATCTTGCTTTGTGACTTTTGTTTTTCTTTCTGACATCATATTGATGAAACCTTTTACCTCACATGATGCAATTGGGTTGGTTTATTTATATCCAATGAGAATTCACAGGCGTAAGAGAGAATTATTCTTGCAGAAGGAGATCTCAGAGTTGACCAGAGCCACTCATGTGGCCAAGGAAGTGGAAACAGCAGCTTTTAGTTTAATCTTGAGGGCTTCTCTTTGGAAACAAATAAAAGTGGAGCTCAGTAGTATTTCTGGGATGTTCTTATTATTAAAATTCTTACTTTTCCCTGTTAGATTAGGTGCAAGTCTGTAGTGTTAAGAGCTGTGGAATGTACTCATGTGTGTATTGTAAAAATCTGTGGTTCTTGTGTATGTTCTTCACCTTTTTAAAATGAATATTCAGAAAAAAAAGAGCCTGTTTCCCAAATGTGGGTCATTGCAAGCACACAGTCTGCACGTGATAACTGGCTTATCAATAAGGTGATCGTCCTGTACTTGCCTGTCACGTTTCCTTAATTAAAGCTGGGAGAGTTGCTTCTCATGTAAATCCCTTTCTAAATTGGTAAACACCTGTCTTACAACTACAAGATGTTGAGAGGTGGTAACAAAAGGCACGCAGACAATCTGTTATGCACAATAGTCATAGCCCTGGTAGATGGACACTGGATGTGGGAGATTCGTGTAGGGCTCAGGGAGCTGTTGTGTGTTGTTACCTGCTGAGGTTAGCACAGATGATGTGTTTTACTTGCAAAATGAAGTGTAGAGGGATTTTATTTTAGCAAGTTTGGGGGTTTTATTTTGTGCTTTGTTTTGGTTTTTTGACTGAAACATATTTGTAACCACACGGATTCAAGAGTTGGCTGCGCTGTTGATTTGTAGTGGGGGAGGAGAGGGGAAGTGGGAATTGGTGAAGTACTCACTTCCTTCGGGGTAACTTTGCTTTTATTGCTTCTAACAGCACCTTGTGTACGTCAGGAAATGGGTGTTGGGGAGGACAGAGCTTGGGGTGGAGGGCCTACAGGGTGCAGTAGTGCAGGAATTTGGGGTAATGTCAGGGATTTAAACCACAATCCAGGAACATAAATATGTGAGGTAGATGTGTGTGTGGCCAGGCGGTGCAGGAGGGATGGGGGGCTCAGGTGATGGAGCCAGGTGGGGGCCACGGTGGGACTGATGTTTGGGAGGAGAGCCTGGACAGCCCTTCCAGGGGCAAACGGGAGTGAGATCACACAGGTGCCTCCTGTGTCTGGTGCTCGGAGCTCCCCGTGTTTCTCATGACCCTCACTGGAAGCACAGTGCCTGGTTTCTCCCCAAGAAACTCTTTCCACAAAGAATTCAGAGAGCCAAAACTTCCTGTGTCCGCTTTGGGCTTATTTTCTGACATACTGCACAAAATCATGTGCTTGGAAACCCAGTTCTCCTTTCAATGTCTGATGGTAAAATTGGGTTTTAGAGCAGAGGGTGTTGAATAAGTCAGCACGCCGGGGGATTGTTTTCAGGGGTGTCATGACCCGGTGCTGCTCCGGGTGTAGGGTGGCTGGGTGTGTTCCTCCTGCCCCTCTGACCTCCCTCGCTGCCTCGGCCGTGTTCCCACTCCTCCCTCTGCTCAGTGTTCCAGGAGTTTGAGTGTTGGGTGGTGAGGTGGAGTTGTGGGTGAAGCCCCCGAGGAGCCCTGGTGCTCTGCTGCCTCGGTGGCCTCCCGTGCACTCCTGGGGACGGAGGGAAGATGGAAGAGTTACGTTACCCTGGTTTTACCTGCTTGCTGCAGCCTTTCTTCTTGGCTCTGTTAATTACTGCTAAGTGCTCTGGCAGTGCTCTACTTCTAAAGGGAAAATGAGGAACGTTCATTCAGTATTAGCTTAAGACATGCTGTAAACACCACGTTGGCCTTCCAGAGGCAGCTCCTCTTGGATCTTCCCAGGCCAAGTCCAGCGCAGGGGCTGCGGTTGAGCTGTGGTGCTGGAGCTGGAGCAGTGTCCAGTCACTCTGGCAGTTCTCTACCAGCAGGGCTTGTGCCAGAGCAGGAGCCTCTTGGTCCCACGTGTCACCTTCAGTGCTGGGAATTGAAGACCCTTGGCAGGGAAACGGTGGAAAAAGGGACCTGGGGGTGCTGACATGGATCTGCTAATACTGATGGGTGACAGCAGTTTCACTAGAAGTTGCCAGCACAGTTTGGGTCCCAGGAGCAGGCCACAGACTGGGGATAATTCTTGGAATTACTTTAAGACTTACCAGAATGCTCTGAAAGTTCCTCAGACTGCGTGAATGACCTTCTCTTCCCATTCTATGACCTTTCTTTTTCTTTGTTCTCCTTCCTCAGAGATGCCTTAACACCTTCTCCCCTCCAATTCCCTGTTAGGAAGAAATTCCTGATAAGTGTAATACAGCTTTAATAGCAACCCACACTTAGAAACAGAGGGAGGGAACATGCTTACAAATGTTCCTTAATGTCTTTTCCAGGGCTTGCTCATAAAAGTAGATACCTAATTCAGTGTTAGAGAAGCCAGTGCTGTCCAGCACACAGAGAATTTATAAGGACTTTAATAAAATATAAAAAAATAGACCAAATAACTTTTGGAGGTCATCTTTAAGCTACTAGAACAAAGCCTTATTCTTAGGGGAGGCTTTCCAGGCTTCCAAAGTATTCTAAATGCTGTCCACTCGACAGAAAGTGGAGCCAAGGAGGTTTGCAGTAGCTTAGCAGGAGGATTTGCTGTTTTCAAGTGGGTTTGCTAACCCGGAGGAAAAGGCAGTGTCAAAGTTTTGCTTCCGTTTCCCACTTCTGTTAATTTAAGTTGATAACCTACAAATTACCTCTCTTCAGCCTGCATCTCCTGCGAACTCCTGGCTGTCTGCAGTGCAGCTACGTTCATGAAGAGTCATTTAGCAGCAAGGGGAGGGTGTTCTGCTCTTTTTGCACTTGGGTGTTTCCGAAGCCGCTGTCGATGTCCCGTGGTAGCTGTGATGGAGAGCCCTGAGCCAGAGTTCCCTCTGGAAGGGGAACCCACATGTTTCTGCAGAGCTGGGAACCTGGTAGGGGCAGTCACTCCCAGTGTGTATGTCTCTAGTGAAGGTCTTGGAAGGAGGCTGGAGTGGAGGAAGTCTTTGTTCCGACAGTCTTCCTCCCTCCTCTCCCAAGGGTGTCTTAGCTACAAGTGGAAAGTTCCCTGCAAGTTCTGTTTTTTTCTTTCTTCCCTGCATAGGCATGTTCAGTTTTTATTTATGGACCCAAATGGTGACTGAAAGCCATTTTCAGTGAGTGTGGCCTAAACTTTTAGACATGCAGATCCTTTTTTAGTATGGATAAAGTGTAGTCGATTGCAGAATACCCTAAGTTCTGTGAGCAGGGGACTTGGGAAGCCTGAACCCTCCTCCAGCATCTTGGTATTTCTGCTGCAACAGCTTTTTTTAAGTCGGTTCCTCTGGGAGTGTATTCTTCCCTCCCTGTCTCCTCCTCCTGTGTCACCTAACTGGATTTTATGGAGAGTGAGTTAGAAAGACTGTTAGCAGGGTGCTGTAGCTGGGTAGGGACAACCCCGGGGACCAGTCCAGGCTGGAGGATGAACAGATGCAGAGCACCCTGGGGGGAAGGACTGCTGGGTGAGAGGCTGGACATGACCAGTCCCGGGGTGGAACTGGATGAGCTTTAGGGTGCCTTCCAACCCAAATCATTTTGGGATTCTAGGACTGTGGAGGTATTGTATTTTGGACCTGGTGAGGGGCTGTGCAGTTGACCAATGTATATACTCATTGGAAACCACACAGAGCAAATAATTTTGAGCCTTCCTGCCATGGGAATGTGGGTTTGTTTCTGTAACTCATCTCTGACTTCTCACAAAAATGCAGGTTCTAGTACTTGGATTTTCAGCCTTGATGTCTTTCTGGTCCCTGTTACAGAGAAGCAGCTGAATCTGATGTTGGGAGCAACTGGATGAGCCCAGAAACAAAACTGGCTGTGAAATTTTCCTTGTTAAACATATTAAAACTTTAGATAGTCCTTGCTTTTCCTGTAAAGTGGTGCATTAATTTGGTCATTGGGGTGTGTTAATGAACAGCTACAACAAGCTTATGCAAATCTATGTGAAATTAGAGGATTGGCATATCAGGCAAGAGATCAGGGCAATGTTTTATTATTAAGTTGACATTGAAATATCTTACGAAGATGCTAAAGAACTTCAGCAGTAAAAGGAAAATCAAGTAACTGTTTCACTGGCAGCACAGCCAGTGCTGTGGGTTATTTGAAAGCAATTAAGAAAGGCATTTAAAAACACAGTTTTAGTGGCAAGGAAAGTGGGTGAATGACCAGAGACTTGGAGGTGGGTGGGAAGAAGCTGCAGTGTAGAGAAATGAAGAGTCTTTTTACTTACTTCTTTAAATTTGTTTGCTCTAGTTGAGTTAAACCCAGGCTTGCTCTGACAGTCAGTGTAGAACTCCTCTGTGCGTGTGTGGGTTAATCTTTATCCATGCTCTTGAAAGAGAAATGGGAATTGCTAACACTGGAAATCACCTGGCTCATTCGGAAATGTACTTCTGGGAAAGTAGGTTTCATATACACCAGGGAAGCGACTTTCCTGAAATTCAAGTTTTGGGGAAGCGGAGGGGTTTCTTCAGCCACTGGGAGTTTAAGCATATGGAGATTTGTTCCCCTCAAGCCCTGTCTGTGTTACATGTTATAGTCAAATTTGTCATTTTTAAGACCCCTGAGCTGGCAGTAGAAGCACTGAAAGCTATTCCATAGGTGTAGCTCAGGGATTTTAATGATGAAGTTGGTGAGCTGCTGGCATTGAAGAATAGGAGCATCCAGGGCTGGAGTTTTCATGGAGGCCTGGAAGGGTTCTGGTGTGCTCATGGATAAACTGAAAGATGGGAGTAGCAGTTACAGGCAGGCATTAACTGCGGGGGGTTCTGGGGGACTGGGTCGTGTGTTCCTGTTTCTGTTCCCTGGTGCCCGCCTGGCTCTGCGGAGCGCGGCTGGGGCTCCCAGGGGGAGGAGGCTGCGCTCGGCGTGGCATCCGCGTCTCGCTGCCGCTGTGCAAAGTGTTAGATTTGTTTCCTCCGGGTGCAGTGCCTGACCGTGTCTCTTGCTTTCCGTGCGCAGGCTGCCCTCGGGAGCGGCAGTGGGAGGCCGTGGAGCTGGCCTCGGCAGCGGGAGAGGCTGGACTTCCCGTGTCTCTGTGCTGAATGGCTGCGATGGCGCCCGCTCTCACTGACGCAGCAGCCGAAGCTCACCACATCCGATTCAAGCTGGCTCCCCCGTCCTCCACCTTGTCGCCTGGCAGTGCCGAGAGCAACGGCAACGCCAACAGCATCCTCCTGGCTGCCAACGGCACCAAAAGGAAAGCCATTGCTCCGGAGGATCCCAGTCTAGATTTCCGAAACAACCCTACCAAGGAAGAGCTGGGCAAGCTGCAGCCGCTAGTGGCCTCTTATCTCTGCTCGGATGTAACATCTGTCTCTTCAAAAGAGCCTCTGAAGCTGCAAGGAGTCTTCAACAAGCAGACAGTCCTTAAATCTCACTCTCTCTTATCTCAGTCCTTTTTGAAAACAAGTGATCTGTTGGGGAGGCAACCGGTGTTGGAATTCACTTTGGAGAATCTAAAAACAATGAGTACTAATAGCCAGCCACCTCTCCCACAAGCGCCTGTGAATGGCTTGGCCAAGAAATTGGCCAAAAGTACCAATTCAGACCATGAAAACTCTAGTTCTCTGAATGGTGGGAAGTGTGCTCCTCCTTCTGCTGCCCTCCAGACTGTTGACTATAATACAGGAGGTTCTGAATTGGGGGACTTGAAGACCGGGTTGACCAATTGCACTCTTCCACACAGAAGCCTTGATGCAGAGCACGCAACTCCCTTTAGCAATAATAGCACTGCGAATAAATCCTCCCTTCATTCCGCAGAGCAGCAGTGGGTGCTCGAGGGCGGCAGCGGGGACGCGCGGGTGCCCGGCCTCGCGAGCCGCTCCGACTCGGGGAGCAGCAAGCTGGAGGAGCAGAAACCTGCTCTGCTGGCTGGTCACCACAGCGCTCTGGACTCCGAGATGAGGACGAGGGCCCTGCTGCGGCGACAGGCAGACATTGAGAGCCGAGCCCGGCGGCTGCAGAAGCGCTTGCAGGTGGTGCAGGCGAAGCAGGTGGAGAGACACATCCAGCAGCAGTTGGGCGGCTTCTTGGAGAAAACGCTGAGCAAGCTTCCAGCTTTGGACCCCCTGAGGCATCGGAGCCAGCTGATGCTGACCAGAAAAGCAGAAGCAGCCCTGAGGAAAGCTGCGAGCGAGACAGTTACTTCAGAAGGCCTGAGCAACTTCCTGAAGAGTGATTCAATATCGGAGGAACTGGAGAGATTCACGGCCAGTGGCATGGCCAACTTGAGATCCAGCGAGCAGGCCTTTGACTCGGATGTCACCGACAGCAGCTCGGGGGGAGAGTCGGACGTTGAAGAAGAGGAACTGACCAAAGCAGACCCAGAACAACCCCACGTACCACTGTAAGTAGCACTCTCTTGTTTCCTTTTGGTGGTGGGGAGCAAGGTGGAACGTGGCAGATAGAAATACAGTTTTTGTCAGAACCCTAAAATTTTGATGGTCTTAGGTCAAAGAATTGTTAAAACTAGTGTGGTGTGATTTGCAGCACTGAAGATAAAATTCCTCATGCTTACTGGAAATAGTCTTTGGTGTTTTTGGAGTAGCAAGTCGTGGAAATAATGGCTGGCTGGAGTGGTGTGAGCTGCAAATACAAATCTGGAATGCCATTAGCAGTTCTCTCCAAGATGCTTTGGTCCTGTCTCCTGAAAGGAAATGTTTGTTGTTTTACAATGGGAATATTTGTTGTAAACCCGTTGTGTAAAGTAAGGCCAGTCTGAATCTGTGTAGCTGACAGCGTATTTATAATTGGGGAATTATTTTATTTGTTAAATGAACTGCCTGGAAGAAAGTACTCTGAAACTATTTGGTTCGAGTGGCAGCGGAAGTGTGAAACGAGTGTGTTCTCTTCTTGAATCTGGGAAATTATTGCTGGGAATTTTCTTCTTGTCTGTGAGTTGCATTAAATGATGACAACAGCTTCATAATTATGTTGTTAACTGGATGCTGTTTGCATAAGTAATAGGTGTCAGTTTGTGTGTGGAGGAGGAAGATCCTTCTCAAGGCAAAGGTCTTGAGACAGGTCAGGGAAGAAGGGAAATTTTTGTTCCAAACCCAGAATTTTCCCTGGGAGTGCATACCACAGTATTTTGCAAAAATCTCTTAAAAGGCCATATTCTGTGTCTAGTCTGTGTGAAATCTTGCTTGCATCAGTAGATGATCTCTTCCACCCTGATGGACCTATTGAGCCTCAGTCTGTGAAGTATCGCTACGGTCAACAAAAAGGTCCCTGCACGGGCACAGGGGTCCTGGCTGGAATGCCAGTGGCTTTCCCATCCAGGCTGGAAATAGTCACCAGGACTCCTGCATTCCTGTGCTGTCCTGGGATTGTTCAGATCTCTCTGGAGAAATCACTGAATGGATTTGGATACCTGTTGTCCAGAGTGTGTTAGTGACTGGTCGAGGGCTGTGTGACACAGATTTTACTGAGCTGGGTGGATGTGAACAGTGGGCACTTGGTAACTTCAGCATCCTCTGAGAACACGCTCGTGTGGATGAGTGCAGATAACCAGATGTTACAGCTTTTGAATATCAAATTCCAGCTAAATGTCACATTATGTTTTGGGATGGTGGCGCAGGATGAATTTCTGCATGTGAATTCGTAAATGTGGCTTGAGATTGGGTTTCTCCCAGTGCAAAGCTGGTAGCTAGCTGATCATGTGATCTCTCCTGGGTCAACATAAAGGGGTTCTTGTGCTGTTAGAAACAAAAGTTTAGTAACTTTATTCCTGTTTTATAACATCCACAAACTTAGTGTTGGGATTAGTAGTAGAATTGTATTTTTAAGTCTTGTAGTAGTTGTTGGAGGAGACATTTGATTAAAAATCTGTCAAAATAATATTAAATTTCCCATATTGTGGGTTTCATGGCTTCACATGTTGTCTAGCAAAGTGAAATTTCTTTGCCACTCCCCTTAATCCCAAGAGGAAGTGCAGCATTCAGAGACACGGTGCGTGAAATTCTTTGCTGGCTTTTCCACCCTTTGCTTTAGTCATGCCTTCACGTTCTGAGTACTCTTAAAAAGCCAAAGATTTGAAACCTAATAAAAAGACTGATCCCTCTATTGTCTCTGCGTTCAGAAGCTGGTGTGTATGCACACTGGCATCTAGGTCAGGCCCAGCCAAGCCCCGTTTAAAGTTGGTGCCCGTGGGTATTCAGTAACGAGCCGTGCCAGCAGTGACGTCCTGTTGGATGCTGCTGTGACATCGGCCGAGCTCTGCCACTGCCGGGGCTCAGTGCGTGTGGCTGCTCCTTAGTGAGCTGCTCAAGTCAACCTTAGGAGCTGGTACAGGCTTCTGAGCACCTCTAAATGCCATTCTTTCCCAGCAGTGCTGAGAGGCAGGAAGGGAAGAGCTGAGTTTTCCCCTGGGAAGCTGCCTCAGGCCAGCTGATGGGACAGAGCCATTGTAGTGTGAGTGCAGAGGCTGCTCAAAGAGGGCTGGGTTTTTTGTCCCTGCCTTCCCCCCAAAAAACTGCTGCTTGATTCTGGACCTTTAGTGAGAGTTGTCCCACAAACAGTGTCTGGAGCCTGCTGGCCACTCCGTGTCACCGACCACCTCTGAGATTCGAGCAGGAGCACCCAAAGGAGACAAAGACATATTTACATCATGGTTAGATAAGAGCTGACCTTTGAGTTTTTCTGGTCTGGTGGCATTCCAGAATCAGTATCTGGTCAAGGACAGACTTTGAAGCATTTGTACTGTTCTGACCTGCCTGATCTCAGCTATGGAGCACCATCTCCCTGAGACATTCTCCATTCCAGTAGTGTTAGGGATGTGCCAGACCTTGGTAGGTCCTTTTAAAGCACTCCCAGACCTGCTGCCCAGGAAGGTGCTGTCATTCAGGTGCATAACCAGGCCATCATGTAATGCATAAACAAAGCAGGGAGGGTTTGTTACACCGTTGGGAAGCCCTGCCAGCCATGGGCTTGGTTTAACGAGGTGCTCCTGGTTCTCAGGCTGCCGATGGGGAAGGCAGGTGTGTGCAGGCAGGGTTGGGTTGAGCTGAGTCCTTTGCTTTGTGTGCTCAAGGACCACCGTGTTGGACTGCGTCTGCTCCCAGGTCAGCAGTGCACCTGTGCTCAGCAGTGATGCAGACATGAGCTGATGAGTGAGGTGATTTCGTCTCTCTAATCCTCAACTTCAGTCTGTAGCATGGAAAAGTTTTCTGAAAAGGTAATGAAACCAAATATTTAACTAGGACTTATCTTTTAGCTCAGGTTTTCTTATCTGGAAAGTCGCTGTTTGGTTGGCAGTTGGATTGAGCTGCTGAGAGGGAACTGAAGTTCCTGGTGATCAACTTCTCACACCACTGGCTTCCCACAGAACCTTTCCAAGGGTCAGACAGTCCCTACAGGGTTCAGTTGTGGTTGTTAGGGTGCCTATGGCCACGATGCCTGAGCACGCCTCAGTTATTCCCATCTGCTGATGGGGAATCCCAGCACCTTCTGCACTTTGGTGTTGCAGTGAATCATTTCCCAGCCCGTGTGTTGTCTCCTCCCTGCTCCGCGTCACATTGTGCTGCCGGGATTTCAGAGTTGCTGGGCTTGGAGTAGTAATTAGGATTTCTCACAGCTGCTTTTCCCAGCACTGATTTCCAAGTCCTGTGTTGGAGAGGAATGCATGGGGCACTTGGGTTGGGGGTTGCTTGAGGAGTGGCTGCAGTTGGTGCATCAGCTGACTGAGAAATGGGATTTAGAGATTCTGATTGTTTTCCCTTGATTATATTTTTCAAGCGAGAACATGATCATGAAGCCTGTATCTCAAGGCCCATTAAATAATATTTCTCAAATCCATGACTTCATGGAACTATGATTCAGATGGCAGATCCCACACATAATTCAGAAATCAAATCCCACACTGTGGGGAGTAAGGAAGCTTTTCCTACTGGTCACAAACACGTTTCACTAAGTGATTTATGCAGAGCAGTCCTAAAAGTTTGTCTCTTAGTCTTTATCACTTTTTCAGTCACCTGCTTGACACTTTAGGTGGGTTTTTTTGGTTGATTTTAGCTGTGCTTGTAGGTACTGATGATAGCAAGGTGTTAACTATATTTTTCAGCTGTTTATGAGAACTTGCTTATGTATTATCTGAGTTGTTAGTCTCAGCAGCGATGTGTTGGTCAGGAGAGAAGTCCTGCAAGCTCTTTCAGTCGGGGAGAGAGAGAGCAAATCCTGAAGTGTTCTTGCTTAGCATTTCAAAGCAGAACAATAGAGTGGTTGATTGTTCAAAAATGCTTAATCAGGTATCGAAGTAAGTAGGACACTCCAAGTCCCTCTTGCTTTTAAGGAAGGAGGGCAAACGAGAATAGTCAGTTATTTCTCAAAGAGATGCTGGTCCTAGTACACCTTTTATAGATATTATGGATGTCTAATAAGTTGTTTCTGACTTTTATTAGAGCCTTGATACTGGTGCAGACCTCCCCAGAGAATGGCAGGGAGGTTTGGTGTAGGTCGGTGGCCATCCACAGACCTCAGATAAGGCAGCGTGGTTGTCTGTCATCTGAGAGGGACTTTGGTGCTTTGGTTCAGATTAATCTGTCTGGGCTGAAAGCCCCTTCCACCCCAAAGCAATCCGGGATTCTGTGAGCCAGCGCTCAGTGCTGGGTCGCGTGTGCAAGGAATGGCATTCACATCAGAGCTGTGTTCAGGAAGATGCTTCAGTCTGGTGTGTGGGGTGTTGAATGCAGACAGAGCATCTTTCTGGCAGATGCCTTTGCTGCCCCTGCAGCGTTTTGGGTTGTTCTGTTCAGAGCCAGGTCTTCTCTCCCTGTTTGTCAGGCCGGATGGGGCTGGTGTATGGAAGATAATGCAGAGGACTGGGAATGATTTGGTGTCTGGTACTGCCAATAAGCTGCTCTTTGTCTCTGTAGCCCTTACCCACTGGGGCAGTGAGTAAGAACAGGCTGTAGTTCAGATTTTCTAGGAGTTGTGGGTGACACTGTGGATAGGGTTGTATAAATATTTACTTTACTTTTCATTGGAAAAAGCCTGTCACAACATCTGAAGCAGCAGAAAAAAATTTTTTAGAAGTTTGTGAATGTGAACTGGTGTTAAAAACCCAGTGTGGTACTTGTCTGCTTTGCTGCAGACTCTGAAATTGAAGTCGGTGTTTGAGCGAGGGAAAGGGGCCCTGTTTAGAGCTAATCTCCAATACTGAGGTCTGATATACCTCTGTGGGGGATGGGGAAAGACTTTTACACTGTGTTACACCAGGATCTGCAAGCAGCCACAGCTCTGAGCTGCATTTTTATTCATGCTGGTACTGACAGAAGACAAAAAATGACTGTATGCCTGAGCTTAGAATTACTGCATGGCTGAGATTACAAGTGGAGCAACGGTGAACGTGGAATTCCGTAAGGAGGAGATGGTAAAGGTACTCCCAGGTGTGTTCCTCAAAGATTTGGGGTTTCATTCTGCAGTGCCATGGACTTCCCCCCTCTTTTGTTCTGTCCTCCCTCAGATCCGTTCTGGTTGAACTCGCTCAGCAGTGCTAGACTTCCAGCTGGGGGAAAATGTTTTTCTTGCTAAACTGGCACTACCCCAAGAGATTTTTCCACGGAGTGTGTTTTGGGCACACCCTGGATATGGGACGTTTTGCAAGTGTCTCGTTTCAAAGGCTTGGAGAGCTCAGTGTCTTTGCTGGGCCGTCCTCAGATAAAACGCTTTAGGTAGGAGAGAACTTAAAAAATTGGCTTAGGTTTTATTTGTTGGATTTCGGAATGAAAGGAAGGGCTTAAAAATATAAATAGGTGAGGACCTGTGTATTGACTAGAAATTCAGATGGGAAGTGGGAAGAGAAGCTTGAATTGCCGTTGGGTTTGTTGCAGTTGCCCTTCTCATCTCTGGAGCCAACTGGGACTGATTCAACTCTCCAGTGCCCTCGGAGCTGTCTCTGGTTGTGGCGCTCTGCATTTGAAAGATTTGCTTTCACTTGAAGTACTGGAATGGTTTGCTTAAGTAACATCCAGCTCCTTCTTTTCTTTCCCTTTTTTCTTTTTTTTTTCTGTCCTGTTTCTTTTCTTTTCACCCCCCTATGACCTTCCCTGGGATAAGGTTACTTTCTGGAATGCCTGCTCCAGGTTTGACCTCAGCACTGAACAAGCTATTTATGGGAAGGGTACCTGGCACAGGCACGCCGAGTTACGGATTTGCTAACGATGCCTGGGATTTTCCTGTGCTGTTTCACTGCATTGCATCAGCAGTGAGGGGCATGATGCTTCGGTGCAGGAGAGCCTTTCAAAGGGCACAGTCAGAGTCTTGTGCTGTTGAGACTTTCTGTTCACTGCTTTTGTTATGATGATGGAGTGGCTCAAAAATTCTGCGCCAGATTGGTCACGTGGAGGGTGTTTTCCCTTTTCCTGCCCCTCCCCAAACCAGCCTGGGCCCTGTGCTGGAGCGTGCCCCCCTGTGCCAAACCCCCCTGTGCCAAACCCCCCTGTGCCAGAGTGTGTCCCCCTGTGCCAAACCCCCTGTGCTGGCGCTGTCCTGGCTGTGCCGGGCAGGGGGGGCAGCCCGGGGTGTGCCGGGAGCTGCCGCGGAGGCTGGGAGCTGTCAGGTTGGTGAGGTGAGCTCCTGGCAGATGGCTGCTCTCTCCCCGATGCTCGTGTGCAGCCAGGATGTCTCGGTGCAAAACGAGATGTTCCTGCGGTGGAGGTGGCGCAGCTCGGCTGGCACATCTCGTGACGCGCCTGCTTCTGAGGCACATGAATTCCTGCTGCCTTATGAATGAGCACAGGGCGCTCTCTCCACAACTCCTTCCCAAAGAGCCTCCGTTTTAAAGAGGTAGAGCTCCCGAGTCTGTTAAATCTCTGCATCCTGCCTNCCGATCTGAGCACAGGGCGCTCTCTCCACAACTCCTTCCAAAGAGCCTCCGTTTTAAAGAGGTAGAGCTCCCGAGTCTGTTAAATCTCTGCATCCTGCCTGTGAAATACACTCACAGAATCTCAGAGTGCTTTAGGTGGGAAAGGACCTCACAGCCCACCCAGTGCCACCCCTGCCATGGCAGGGACACCTCCCACTGTCCAGGCTGCTCCAGCCCCATCCAGCCTGGCCTGGGGCACTGCCAGGGGTCCTGGGGCACTGCCAGGGGTCCAGGGGCAGCCACAGCTGCTCTGCTCAGAATGGAATTCCAGAGAGTTTTGAATGTCATTTTGCTGCCTCAGAAGTGCTTCCTTACAGGGTGGATTTGTGAAAAGTGACTTCATTTGGCTACTGGCTTAATGAAATGTTTAGTAATTTAAAGCAATGCAAAAAAAAAAAAAAATACACCCCCCTACTATAACAGTTATTTTTTTTTATATTAGGCTTGAAACATTTGATCATCAAATTACCCAAAGAGGGAACTAAGGATGATCAGCGTTCTCCTCATGCAACAGAGCTTTAGGCTTTTGTATTTTGTGACATTTTAGCAGTTTCCATAGTAACACATAACGATGTTGTAAGAAATATTGCAAGAATTTTACTTGTGTAAGAGAGGACTTTCAAATATTAATGGAAAGCAGTGTGAATTGGAGGGAAATGTGTGTGCTGGGAGGCAGAGGGAAGGGTTTGATGTAGTGCCTGGAGTGAGCAGCCATCCGTAGATTGAACTGGTCTTGGCAAGCAAACAGGAAAATAAGAGAGCTTCAGTCATCTGGGGAATGTTTGCCACAAAATCTTTCCTCTCTGGTGCTGTAGGTGAAGCTTGGGAATATCTGCTGTTGCTGGTTCTCCTGGTCCAGGTAAAGAATATTTTATCTCCAAAGTGCTTCTCATCCCAGCCTGTGTGCACTTGGAGCTTCATCTCTTTCCTTGGTGTTAAAGATTTGGAGCTGTTGCCCACTGGCGTTCATGGGGGGCTCTAGGCTTAGCTGAGACAGAATTGGATGTCTTCATTTAGAAGCCTTTGAGGTAGCTCATAGGCTCAGTCTGCATTTCCTGAATTCCCTGGTGGCTCTCCATTAATACCCAGTGCTGAGCTTTGGCTGTTTCAGGGCTGGTGATGCTGCATTAGCAAATCCATTCCACTCCTGAGAGGGAACCAGAGAGGTTTCTGCCATAGACAGAAACAGAAAAAAAAGATTCCTGAAGACAAAAGGGTTTAGTGAGGGATAACTGTATGCACATATGAAATATGTGGGTATATATGAAATAGATAAATACGAGTTGTGGGTCAGCAGCTGTGCTCCCAGGCCTGCATCCTGCGTGTGCTGAGTGACCTGGGGCAGTGGAGGGTTCCCGTGCTCAGAGCCGGCAGGGTGTGCCTGCTGTGCTCTCCTGCACCTGGGAAGGAGCTGGGGAGCAGAGCCCACCTGAGTGCTCACGGAGCAGGCACCGCGTGCTCGCAGGGGACACCTGAGCAGGGGACACCTGAGCAGGGCACAGCTGCCTTGGAAGGTGCTTCAGAGCTCAGCGAGCCTGGCTCTGCTGGGACAGAATTCCACCGCTGTGCTCCCAGCTCCTGCTCCTGTGGTTCGAGGGGAGGAGGTGGTGGCTCTTCTGTTCCTGGTGACTTTTTTCTCCACTGGAGTCCCACATCCCAGTGGCCGAGGGGAGAACATTTCTGTTCCGCAGCCGCTGCTATTCCTAGGCTGGGACAGTTGCATGAATAAAAATCGCCTATTTTTGTGTGAATTGGAGCCCTTCTCCATGTGACTTCTGCTATTCCCGTGCTGGCTATTTCAAAAAAATGAGACAATCAGCCTTCTGTAGATCTGCATTTTGAATGCAGAACACTTGCAGGGCTCTTGCTCCATGTATGCAACATTTTGTGGTGTTGGCTTTTTACTGTCTCAGGCTAAAACAAGAAAATTATTCTCTCTCTGCTCCTTTCGTGTCATAGGTAGCTCTCCTGCCACTACCAGAGATTTCTGAAAGTCAGAGGCAAGGTGCTGTTTATACTGAGACAGCAGAAAATAGTGTTAAGAAACCAAGCACATTAGGAAATCTCCCAAGGCATTAACCACTTTTCCTACGTCAGGGTGGATGAAATTGATACAAATTAATTTTCAAGTATTTTTCATTGTAATAGACACAGCAGAGTGTCATGTAATGGCTTCTCCAAGGTTCGTTGTGCATATATTGGTCAAAATCATCCCATTTTAAATAAAATAAATCTGTTTGAGTAGTAGCCAGCCACTTAAAGAATATTCCTCAGTGTGATGATTCATATTGTGCCTAAAGACAGCTTTCCATACTCAGCCCTCGCTCTCTCCCCCTACCATCCCCCTCTCCCTGCCTCTGGAAATGGGCAGGAAGCCTGAACCAGCTTAACTCTTAGTTATTTAAACCTGCTTTTAATAACTGATACTTGTAAAAAATCTCACCTGAAGGCTCTGATTGACATTGTGTTGTGTATTAGATGTTAACCTGGTTTATGAAGTGTGTAACTGCTGGTTTGTCTTTTTTTGCTGCTTTTTTTTCCTGCGTGTGAGCTGTTCTTTGAATTCTTCCTATCAGGCTGGAATTACATCTGTCTCCAGTTACAGTGGTTCTGTGCTGTTCACTCTTTTGTGTGAATCTTTCACTTGTCAGACCTGCCCCAGTGCCCCTCCTCTCTGCATCACCTCTCCTGGGGTATTCATGGCCAGGTCTTTTTAATGGAAGGAGTTCTAATTCTTTTTGCAGCTAATTCTCCTGCATGCTGGCTCTTGAGATAGTATTTATTTCAAAATAGTATCCTCTGAGGAGAGACAATTTTCATGACCCACCCTAGTTGTCTGGCCCAGCTCTGCCTTTGTTGTTCCCCCTTTCTCTCTGTACCAGGCGTGCTTTGGTTATGTTAAACTCCTGAAACCAAACGCCCTCCAGGCTGGGTACAGGTAAGCCCTGATCAGATTAGCTGCAGATTGAGCTGCTTCTTGCACCAATGTTTTCTTGTGCTTGAGCAATCAATTTGTGTGCCAGGACAAGGTGCTCCTCTCTGAAAAATTAAAGAAAAAATGGCTTTATGAAGAACTAGTGAAAGTTATCACAGAGTATCTGGAGCTGGAAGGGACCCACAAGGACCAGCCAGTCCAGCTCCTGGCCCTGCACAGACACCCCAGCAATCCCACCCTGTGCCTGTTTCACTCCCACAACTTAAAAAGATGCTCTGAGAAAACCGTGTGGTGCTCAGTGACGCAGCTCCTTGAAAGAGGAGGATGAGGAGAAAATGTTGTGGGTGTTTTGTTCATTGTTGTCACGTCTGTGAAGGTTTTGGTTGTAAATTCCCAGCTGCTTTTAGCTGTGATGCTTGGAACAAGCAGTGGCTGCAGGACTCCAGCAGGGAGGGCAGCTCTGCAGCCCCTCACAGCACTAACGAGGTGGTCCCCACTAATGAGGGTCTGTGTCTGGAGCTGAGTGTTACTGGGTGAATCTGCTGGAGGAATCCTCTCTTCATTGTTTTCCTCTGATGTTGCGGCATTCCTCAAAATCCCTTTCATCTACTTCTTGTCTGCTTGTTAGCAATCATCTGCATGCAGAGCACTTGGCCACTTTCAAGCTTTGCCTTATATAATAGAAGTCTTCTCCCCCTCCTCCTTTTGGAGCTTTCTGGTAGGATTTTTTTTCCTCTCTGATGTAGGTGTTTGAATTTTTCAGCTAGTCAAACTAGTACATAAAGTGATCTTCCTGTTCTGGGCTTGCTGCAGTTGTCATACTAGGGGAAAAAACCCCATTATTTTACTTAAATTTATTAGGCCTGGGAGAAAACTTTGTTGCCCAGAGCAGCTGTGGCTGCCCCATCCCTGGCAGTGTCCAAGGCCGGGCTGGATGGGAGCAGCCTGGGACAGTGGGAGGTGTTCTGCCAGGCCTGGGGGTGGGTCTGGGTGAGCTTTGAGGTCCCTCCCAACTCAAACCATTCTGTGGTTCTGTAAAACTGTGCAATTTTCCTTCCAGTTGAGAGACTGCAACCAAAATTTTCAAGAAAGCATATCCAGGGAAGCCTTTTCTCTTTTCTCCCTTCTTTTTCTTTTTTTACTGTTGGGCCCTACAGAGCTCTGCTGGGGTTCTAAGGCGAGTTGGATGCTCCCTGCCCAGCGATTGGGGATCTTGTTGGATGAGGAGCAGTGGGATGTGCCTGTCCTCGCTGCCCTTGGGAACTGCTGACCTGGTACAAACGGGAGTATTAATTGAAGTAATGGAGCTCTCCTGTGTTTCACTTCATTTCTGAGAGTAGCTTGTCCAAAAGCATCTCGGTTTATTTATTTAGCTGATGCTTGGTGAGATAAAGGGGGTTCTGAGAATTTGTGATTATCTCCTTAGCTGTGGCTCATGCTGCTGTCTGAGAAAGGAGACAGGTAGTTCCCCTCCTCCTCCTCCCTGCCACGCAGAGCAGCAGCTGCCCGGCTCCCTCCAGGATTAATCACCTCCATCGAACCTCTGATCGGTTTTTGAGACACATTAGGGCAGAGAGCTGATGGAAAAGTGTTGTCTTCCTTCACAGAGATGTCTTGGAGAATGTAGAAATCCATGCAAAGAATCTCCCTTTTCCAGCCACTGTAATTGCCTGTTAGCTCAGAGCTGGGTAATGTCACTTCTAAAGTTGCATTCATTGCACAAGATTGTATGATAATTTCAGAGGGACATTTTCCCTTTTACCAAAGTTCTTTTTTATTTAGATGGAAACATCCCACCCTCTCTAGTAGTCATGAACTCCCTGGCCCTTGGAGCGAGCTGACAGTGCAGAGCTACACTGGCTGATTACAGTTCTAGTTCTTACCACAGCTCCTTCCAGCTCCTCTAATGAAGAAAAATTGTCATATCTCTTCCAGAGCTGGGAATCCTCTAGATCTGGGGAGGTGCAAATGTGTAATGGTTTGGCTGCAGACCCCTCTTGGCCCTCCGGACCCTCGCAGGCTGTGCAGGAATGGACTCGCAGCCACGGCTCTTTGTTTCTGGTACAATGACTTTGGCGTTGGCTTTTGTTGTGAAACTCTTGGCTCGGAGTTTGTGAATGTGTTTGAAATCCTCCCGTGCGTTGCAGGCTCCCTTCTGAGGCGCGGGGAGGGCCGGGAGAAGGGCGCTGTCCCCAGGCAGGGAGCCCCAGCCCCGCGCTGGCCGCGCTCCTCCGGAGTCCCGGCGGGTTCAGAGCCTCTCCTGGTCTCCGTGTGAAACGTTCTTGGGTTTACCAAGCATTGAGGTCTGGAAGATGTTGTAATGCTCCAAACTATTCTCATTTGCTGCCTTTCCTCGTGGATTGCTTGACTGAAAGTTGCCCCAGCTCAGTTTTTTTGGCTCTTGTCCTGGCTTTTAGACATGTGAATGTGACATGCTTTGCTTCTGCTTGTAAATAAAAAAAACTAAATTTAAAAAAAGGGTCTAGTATTCACTTCTCTAGAAAAGCCCAACTCCTAGAAAGTGGTGATTGCAGGGTGAGTAATGCTCCATTCACTCCCACTCCCTCTTCCCCCAAAAGAACAGGAAAACCCTCCTGAACACATCTTTGATAAAAAATCCTCCTGATGAGATTGATGTCTCGATTTTTTGAGAGACTGAGGAGATTTGGGATAAGGATGGAAGCTCTGCTTCTTGGATATGATGTTTCGATGCCACCAATCAAAACATCTAAAAATATCCTGTCTTCCAGAAGAATCTATTCTTGCAAATTGGAGCCCAGTATTAAAGAACATACTGTTGGTTGCAAAGGGTCCAAATTAAAGGAACAGACCAACATTCCTCTCTCTTTTCTCCCTTTCTAACTCCTTATAGGATTGCTGGATATTTATTGCAGACTTCACACAGCATGAAAATAAAATTGGAGTATGAGATGCTCCAAACTGTGGCACTTGAACTGCAGTAGAGTTTGGTCAGAAGGTAGAAAGTGGCCTGATTTGATCTACAGATATTTTTATTCTGTCTCCTGCCTTGTGTCTTGGCATGAAACAAACATTATCTAGTCCTTGTGAAAAGTCCTGGAGTAGAGAGTGTGTCTTGGCTGAACCTGATTGAAAGGGCTGAGGAAAATCTATCCAAGAAAAATAAATTTCTGGTGGAGCGGCCAACAGAGTGTGTGACATGAATCACTTCTGGAGGGATGGGGGTGATACAGAGAGGTGGTTTTGATTTGACTCTGGGAAATATGGATGAAAAGGGGGGATAAAGACCCTTTTTATATGTCCTTACAGACACAGTTGAGATAACCATCTCTTTATAGCCTAAAATAATTCAGTTCTTGGTGTTTTCTCACCACTTCTTGTTCCCATGGCTTCTCCTTCCACCTTGTACCCTGACCTTTCTGATCTTCTCTAGATCTTGCAGAAGAGCATCTCTCTTTCCTCCTGCTCTGTGGACCATGGAGTTGGGTATCTCAGATAGGGCAGTGTTGGCTTTCATCCCAGAGGGAGTTTGATGCATTGGTTTAAATTTAACTTTCCAGGGTGAAGTCTCAGTTGTTTTGGGACAGCGCAGAAGGGAACCACATCCCATCCCTGGAAGTGTCCAGGGCTGGGTTGGACGGGGCTTGGAAGTGTCCCTGCCCATGTCAGGGAGTGGAGCAAGATGGTTTTTAAGGTCGTTTCCAGCCCAGACCATTCTGGGGTTCTGTCTGCCCACTCCGGTGCCATCGGGGCACTGCCTGTGAGGGGCCTCATCCCCCAGAGTGCCAGCAGTGACACAAACCCCACAGAGCTGCTGGTGTGGGGTTCCGGGGCTGCCCAGACTCGGGGGTTATTGCTTTGCAGAAGCTCCTCACAGGGCTGTTTAGGGAGGGAGGGACAAGAGCTGAAAAGGCACCCCTGGGTGCCAAGGGCACGGTTCCCCGGCTGCTGTGTGTCCTCTCCCCAGCCCGTGTGGGCCTGGGCTTGGCTTTCCCAGCTTGTCTGTGGCTGCCTCCTCTCCCCATCCAACCCCTCGCTCCCGGAGTTGAGTCAGGAGCTCCCCTGCTTGCACTTACAACAGGGAGGAGCCGTGTAGCAGTGGCAAACCTGCCACGTCTGCTTGATACAACCCGCATTGTCCTTGACAGGGAAGGAGCCTTCCAGTAACTCACCTTGCCAGCAAGAAATAGGATTTATTTTTTAATTTTTTTTATTAAGAGCAGCTGAGTTGCTTGGAATCAGTGCTGTGTTTAGTGACGCCCAAGGAGGATGTACTTTTGTGAAGAGAAAATGCTGCTTAATTGCTCAAGACAGCAGTTTATTCTTTCACATTATGGAATTCCAATCTGTGTGAACCCAGCAATGTGGCTCTGAACTCATTATTTTGATTTCTTGCTCACTGCCTTGAAATAGTAGAAAGCATCTCTCCCTTGCAGAATGAAATGCTGAATCTTTCTGTTCTAAATGAGATTAAATTAATACTGCATTCTGGGGAGCTCTTCTACAAAGAATCAGCAGCATTCTGCTCTTCTGCAGGATTGTGTTAATCATCAGACATGAGCTGAAGGACTGTGGCCACATAAAGCTGTGTAACAGGCCAGCACAAAGCTGGAGAGCGTTGAAGGGCTAACTCAGGTATCTCTGGGAGGAGAAGCAGGCTGCAGGAATCCTGAGTCACAGAAATAAATGTAATTGACTGTATGTTTCCCAAACAGCAGCTGAGTCCGACTGTTCTAAAGTAAAAATGGTTTTGTTTTCTCTTTCACGTGTGATGTACAGTCCTTTTTTTAGCTGCTTCTGTTTTTTAAACTATAGGGAATTGTGAATGACTTGTGTGAATTTATAGTGAGTTTTGAAAGGCTTGAAAGCGTTTTGGAGTGTGTATGTATTGTATGTACACACTGTGTGCATGGTATACAATCAACATTTTAAAGAAACCTCTGTATTTATTTAGATCCCAGCAGTTTGAGGCCCTTGCTCTCATCTCTGTAGTTACAGGTATGGTTAAGTTTGTTCCCTGCAAGGAGGAAATCTGCAGTCTCTTTTTCAATGCAATCCCAATATCATTTTATTAAAGCAGGAGGTGAGCTGGAGGTCACTAGGTAGAAGCAAGCGTGTTTTGAGAGCTTGAATATGAAATCTTAATCTTAAAATACCACCTGTTTTATTTCATGGAATCCCAGAATGGTTTGAGTGGGAAGGGACCTCAGAGCCCACCCAGAGCCACCCCAGCCATGGCAGGGACACCTTCCCCTGTCCCAGGCTGCTCCAGCCCCAGTGTCCAGCCTGGCCTGGGCACTGCCAGGGATCCAGGGGCAGCCCCAGCTGCTCTGGGCACCTGTGCCAGGGCCTGCCCACCCTGCCAGGGAACAATTTCATAACCTGCCCAAACTCAATCTTGCTCTTTCTTTCTGTGCATGTCAATAATTTTATTGCACAGAGCATTTAGGCTGCAGCACTTAACTCTGTTCCTGAAACTGCTTCTGTTGCTTTGGAAGAAAACATAAAAACTAAGGAGGAGGATCTGCTCTTCGTGATAGAGTGAATTCATACTGGTTAGAGATTGTTCTAAATTTTGAAACACGAGGTTTAACATCTCTTCTAGAACTTGTATCTTTATGTGGATAGCAGGGTGCAAAATACTTAAACATAGTTAAATTCCTATAGCTTGGTGCCTTGTTTCTGGCTTCTGTGCCACCAGTGTTTTATCTTAGTTTTCTAACTCGCTGTGGCAAAAGCAGAGAGCTGTTAGATAAGGAGCTTTTAAAGATGAGACTTGTCAGTAAGAAAACAGCCTGTAAGCCTTGCTTAGTCAGCCTTCAAATGGAATTAAGTGGTTGCAAATTAATTTGTTCTTAATAAACTAAACTGAATACAGTTACCAGTTTGTCCAGGACTTCGTTTATAAGATCCAGTAGACTTCTTGTAGCTTTTTTGTTGTTGTAAGTTCTGTTTCTTATATCAAAGGACATAAATCATGAGTTCTTTGCTGCCTTATGAAGGTCCACATCAGGATCCTCCTGTATCAGTCTGGACTGGTGTCTCTGGGGAGGAAGGTTTTGTCCAAAACCAGTAACTGCTGCTTTTTAGCTCACATTGGCCTTACTTTCCCCTTTTTTCCTCCAGACTGGAGGCTGTGGAGGTATCTGCTGTCACACTCATAAATGGAAGAGGATACACTGAAGAGGAAGTACTGCCTGTGCATGTTCTGTGTCTCAGGCTGCAGTTGCAGCAGCATTGCCTGTTGCCCCAGATCTTCAAGGATGAGGCTTTCACGGGCTCTTAGCAGGAATAGTTGGCATAGTTTGCATGCAAAGATTTTTTTGAAAGTAAAATAAGTATAAATAATCCTTGACCGAAGCCCCAGGGGGTTTTGCAGCATTTTGGTTTTTTCCTTAGAGAAATAAGGGGAAAGTGGTACTCTGGGAGGTGAGACTTTATCTATGGAATGTGCCTAAACATCCTCTTGTAACTCTTCCCCAGTGAACACGAAGCATCTGTGCTGTCTGTAAAACTGTTTGCATTGAGCTGAGGAGGAGCAGGAAAGAGCTGGGATCACAAAGAGCCATCCATGGTGGCTCTCTGAGGTTCACTGGGTCACTGTGGCCACCTCTGCTGTGCTCCCTGAGCTCTTCCAGCCCTAACAGGTGTCTCCCTGAAAATATGTGCCAGTGTTTGCTGTCTGCTGGGGAAGAACAGTGTTCCTTTGTTGCTGTTTGCAGAGAGGAGGGAAGCCAGCCAAGTTCAGTGCTGCTTCATGGCAGAACGTATCTCAGTGCTTTGAAGTTGTGTGCTTTTTAAAACAAGACCATCTAGACTGCAGCCCTGCAATTCTTTCTTGCATTCACTGAAATGTGCTCCAGTTAGAGACATGTTCTTCTACTAAGATTTCTTCTATTAGAATTCTGTCCATTTTTTAATCCTCTTTCTGTTACTGCTCTGATGTTTGGGAGAGAGCTTCTAGTTCTCTATCCTTTTGGGGGACATACAACAAGCCCAAAAATTCTGCTATTTAGTCATCTTCTTGGTCTCAAATACCTGGGCTCTAACTTTGGGCATAAAGACTGGATATCCCTTTAATTCCTAGGAGATAAAAGCAAAGATCTTGATGCAAGAAATGTTGCCTGTCAAAGTAAGTTAATAAGACTTTGGCAAAGGTTTTGTTTCCTGGAGAGTGTTCAGCTGAACCTGATGGTTTCCCCATTCCTTTCCTGGGAATCTCTGGATCTGGGTGCAGTTGGTGGTTGAGAAAGATCAGGGTGTCCTGTGTGAGGGAATTTGGGAGGAGGGTGGCAGTGCCAATTGAGTGGTCTTGTGAAGTTTTTTGTTACAGGTCCTGGGAGACAGAATTCTCAGGAGGTGTAACAAAACATGGTCTCCCTTTATAGCAGCTGAGTTTCCACAGGGAGGGATTTGTACATGTGTGTCCTGTTAAATCTCCCATTTTCACAGGGAGCTTTACTGTGGGGTTGGGAGTGGGGTACAAGGTGTGCTAGGCTGCTGGAGTTAGCAGTGAACTGAATTAACAGCCTCCTCCCTGAGAGCTAGAACTCCTGAGAATTGCCAGCACAGATTAAACTCCCTTCCCTCGACGGTAGGACTCTCCTCCCTTCCCAGGGAATTTGTCTCCTGCAGGGAGCACTGAGCACGTGATGGAGATGCTGCCATTGGGAGGGTGATTTCTTATGGCTGAAAGTGCTTGTGATCATTCCTGAAATAAATTGCTTTTATTTCTGCTCTTGTCTTGCCAAATATCCTAAAGCTGTATGTTCACCTTTCCCCAGCAGTGCTGGGAGCTGGTGGGTAGAGCCAGTCCCCTGCTTCTGTTCAGCTTCTCTGAAAGCAGAGAAGAGTTAATGGGTAGTTTTTAATTTCCTTATTAGACAGTTCAGAATCCATATGGGAGAGAGGCTCTGTGATACCTGCATTCTTACTGCGTGGGGAAGATTTTACTTCACAGTAAAATAAAGTACTTACTCCTTCCCTCTTAAACAGCAAAGAGTCTGTAGCGAAGCTGTTCTATGAAGAGCGATGCTTAAATGGTACCGTGAGCTGGTCGCTGGTTTCAGTAAGAAGCTTTCTCTCCAAGGTGCCATTTTTCCCTCCCGAATCCTCTCCCGGAGCCTGTTCCAGGATCTGCCTGTCTCAGTCAGCCCCTCCTTGTGCTCGGGCTCTGCCCATGGCGCTCGGCCCAAGGCTGGCTCTGCTTTCGGAGCTGCCGGGCTTTTCTGGAGAGCTGGAGGGGCCAGGCAGGGCGAGTTTGGCTCCCGCAGGATTCCTGCAGTGCTGCTGCTCCGCTGCCCTCCCGGGCGCTCCAGCTGGGCAGCATCAGTCAGCGNCCAGCCCCAGGCTGGGCAACCTCCCTAACGAGGACGACATTCGCAGCTCCAGCCAGCCTGGTTTTCATTAGGAGTAAGAAAAATGTGAAGCCCTAGGAATTTTGTCAAGGCTTTTGATATGTGAGTACTCAGTGTTCTGCAAGAGGAAAATAAACTTTGATTAAAGACTAAACTCCGTTCCAGAAACTCCCCGCACAATACAGAGAGGCTTGTTCAGATAGGAGGAGTGAGACCTGAGCTGGGTGTTTGGTTGAAGCCACTTGCTGTGGCTTTCCATGGGACTGCCATGCTTTTTGTGGAAGCTTGGAAGCTTCTTTGATTGCTTCTTGCCTGAATCTCGTTTTGGAACTAACTAGACATAAATATTTATATAAATATCCAATGTTTATATATAATACTTTGGTTGAACCTTTCAGAGCTTTTCTTTTGCTAAAGTTTCTCGTTGAAGGGGTTTGCTGTCACACTGAGAAGGTCAGAAAAATTTTATGGGCCTTAAAGTTGAGACTTTTCAAGCTCTGTGGGTATCCCATGATAAAAGTGAAGCTGCTTTTTCTCCTTGTTTTGAGGATAATCTTCTGCCATTTAGGAATGGTTTTTGATATTATTTGCTTTTAGGAACTTAACCGTGTGGATTTCTGTCCCATGTCTCCAAAAAGCAGACATTTGTGGAGCTGTGTACTGACAAGCAGAAAGACAAAATCGGAATGATCTGCTCTGGAAGGAGTCCAAGTGCTTTAATTTGTGTGTATGTAATTCTAGTATCTCTCCTAGAGCCAAGTCTGCCCTTCTTAGACTTGATGATAATGCTTAGCACACAGAGTGTTTTTATCCTGAAAGCACTGCACAAACATGAACTAACCTGGCAGTTAAGCCTTAAACTTTCTTTTAGGTGACATTTACTCAGGTGTGAGAGACACTATATATTATATATAAAAATTACATACGTATAAAATAATTTTTACATATATATACACACACACGCACTACATACATAAATTCCTCTTGTCTGATTCATAACTAAATAGCTGCTGGTGGTTCCTCTGGGTGGTGTGTGTGTGAATCACCTGATGTGCTCAGCAGCCCCGTGACCGCCCCGCTCCTGCTCCTGCTCCTCCTGGAGAGAGGCCTCAGATTTCCATGGAGGTCGGAGCTGATGTCATGGCTGTGAAATGAGGCAGCAGCTTCCCCTCCCTCTGCTGGGGCACTGGATCCCAGAGCTTTCCTGGCATGATCCCGTGTTCCAGAAACCACGGAGCTGTCCTACCACTGCTGCCATACCGCTGGTAATTACTTAATCTCAGGCAAAGGGCACAGTTAGGTGAGCTAAAGAGTCGAAGGAAACACAGTTACAGAACCAGAGAGTCCCAGACTGGTTTGGGTTGGCAGGGACCTTAAAGCTCATCCAGAGCTACCCCCTGCCCTGGGCAGGGTCACCTTCCATTATCCCAGGCTGCTCCAAGCCCCATCCTGCCTGGCATTGGACACTTCAGGGATGGGGCAGCCACAGCTTTTTCCTTTTCTTAATTTTAATGTTTTTATTATTTTTGTTTTAAAATATTTTTAATTTAATTACTCTGCAGATATTTCTGTCAGGACCTGCAGAGGCCCTGCTGCTGTTTTGCGTGGGGGGACTGGGCAGCTTAGAGCTGCTGTCATTCCCAGGGACAAGAGGACGCATCACGGGGTGTTAAGTCCTTGAGAACCATTCCTGGCTCCCTCAGATTGTGGTGCAGCTTTAAAATCCTTTATCTTTGTGCTTTTGCTGAGGGTTATTGTTGCTTCCCTTAGTTCCCTTAGCAGAAGAGGTGGCCTTTTTCTTTGGTGTCTTGGCAGATTTCCTCTTAAGTCTTATTTTAGCAAGTTGAAAGAGGAAGAGGGCACAGGGTGCTGTTTGAAGCCATATTCACTGAGGATTTATTCCCACCAGCATTGTAAAGTCTGGAATAGTTACTCTGGGATTCTTTGCTGTTTTGAAGCAATTAGTTTCTTGGTTTCTCAACTGTGAAGTAGAAGATGTTGTCTTATAAAAGAAGAATATATCCAGGAGAAGCATTGAAACACAGAAAGAAGGGTCACAGGTTTTATTCACTGCCCCAGGATTTATCTACTTTGTCTTGAGACAGGTTTTACAGGAGCTTGTGAGGGCATGGAAAGATGAAAACAAACATGGTCAGCTCTCTTCATCATGGAATAGTAGGTGATTGAACAGAATTTCTGCATGATGAATTTTGACATTTATTAACACCCCCCCCCCCCCTTTCCCC
>VZSE01015535.1:223287-244055 GCA_013398275.1 Promerops cafer
CCCCCCCCCCCCCCATTCCCTCACCTTTGTCCCTCTTTCTGTAGCTTTGTGAAGTGAAGCCTGACCTGAAGTGCCTGGTGAGCAGATGCAGAGATGCTCCACTGCTGCAATTAGATGTTCTTGCACATGTTTTCTGTTAGAAGAGCTGAAGGTGGGCGCAGCCTCTCCTTTTCCTGCTCTGTGAAATCAACAGAGGCCTAGTTTTTCTAAAAAAAACGTTCAGTTATTACTAAATATCTTAAAAGGCTTTGGGTTTTGTCAGCGGTGTGAGCAGCAGAAAGGGAGGGAGACAGATGCTGGTGATGGGTTGCTCTGCAGGTGCTTGAGGGAAAACTGAGCACTGATTCTGCAGGTCTGGCTGTGTCACCTCTGTCACACTGTGTCTCTTTTTCCATTAGCTGCAGGACAATCTGAGTAATCAGATTCCCCAGTGAATCGGGGCTGGGACACTTTCATTGCTTGCTCTTGTCTCAGTGTGTGATTCAGAGTTTTGACTGGGACTTTGGGAGGGTGACTCGCCTGGAGCTCTGCTGAAGAACTGGAATTGCTTTTTAGGAGTAGCTGCAAGAAGAGGTGCTTGTTCCAAGTCTGTTCCACCTCCCTGTTTTCTAATTATGTGTTTGAATTTCTCCCTGCTGACCTGTAATAAATCAGATACCCACAGGTTACATGACCCTTATCTCTGTCTCTTCTGATAAAGGTCTTTAAATGATGCTTCCATTAAGATTTTTAGCAAACATGCTGGAGGATTGCTTTTAAGGACCTGTGTTTGAACTCGGTTTTATTTCAAGTGTAGGCCAGCCCAGCTATTTTAGGATGCCCTGTGCAGGTGACTGTAGGACTGTAACCCTGACCTGCTTGAAGCTCTCCTGGTAACACATTTGATGCTGTGCTATAAATAACTAGTGACTTTACAAACATAATTAGTTTCCTTATTGTCCTCTGAATAATGTGTGAAGCAGGTGTGAGCTCCACATCCCCTTCCAGCAGGATTTCCAGTTTCGAGGGGCAGGTGCCTGAGCATCTCCTGCTGAAAAGGTGTTCTGGTACAAACCCTCCTTCCTGCCAGGTGTGGGTGCAGAGCTGAGCTGGGCTCCCTCAGACACAGTGCAGCTGTTTCCATGTTTCCAGACACTTGGCTCTGTCTTTCAACCACGTCAAATTTAGCAGGGCTGAGTGTTTGAATACTTTAATACCCTTGCTGGGTACTGGTGGTTGGGACACTTTGCTGGGACTGCAGATGTTTTGTGCTTAAATTCTCCTGAACAAGCACACGGTGTGTGTGGACAGCGTGTCCTGATCTTCCAGCTGCTGGCCTGGGAGGAGCAGGGCAAGACTGACATGGATGGAGTGGTGCAGTGCCTTGGGCACTGGGACAGAAATGCTGCTGGAAGAAGACAAAATGATCCTGAGAGAACTGGCACCAAAAAAAAGAAAGCAAGCTCAGAGAGCTGGTGTCAAGAATACTTGTTTTTGCCTTAGATCATAAGGCCAGATGAGATCATTTATGTGAGAAGACATCCCTGTGGAGGCTGATTTAGCTGAGCAAAGGCTTGTTTGCTTGAGCTGGAATGGATTTTCAAACCCATTCTTTCCCTGCTTAGGTTGATCTTGTAGCCATCAGATCCTGTTTCCTCCATGCCTGTTGGGTTAGGAAGCCATGGAGCAAACAAATACTTGTGGATGTGATCTTGTAGCCTCTTGGCATCTGAACAGAGCTTGAATTTGAACAGGAGATGTGATGGCTTTTTAAATCTGTTGTCATTTACTTAAGACTTCACTTAAGATTTTCTGGCTTGTTGATGGATCATTTTCCACCCCTCCCTTCTTTTTTAAAGAAGGCTTCACAGTGGTCTAATCCAACAGTGCTTTTTTTCAGTGATCCAAACTCATTTTTCTCTCCATCCTTTAGAAACCCCATAAATTCCAATACTCTAATTCTGCCCTATATTCTTTTGTGTCAGCTGCATACAGTCAGAAGTGTTAAGTGTGTTTTCATGCTCTCTTTTGCTGTCAGTATCAGTGAACCATCTTGCTGTCAGTGATGCGTCTCACTACTTTTTGTTCCTTCAATCAAGGTTTATTTAGATCTTTGTTTTGCAGAAACTACTCAAAATGCCTCCTGTTCCTGGTCTGTCCTTTCAGTTGCTCATCATCTGGGACATGGTTTGTGTGCTCTGTGGGTGAGAACCATGCTGATAGCTTGGTCAAGAACCTGTCGAGTACCAAAGATTTTTTCAAAGACAGTTACCTTTAAGCATTTAAACTCATTTTTTATGACATACGTGGAGTTTTAGACTTGGAGAAACTTAATGTGTACAGAAAATACTGAACTGTGTCTGGCTCTGGCATGTCTGGTTCTGCCTTGAGAGGGATTTATTGTGTCTTGCCCAGAGCACCTGTCCCTGGCAGTGCCCAGGCCAGGCTGGACAGGGCTTGGAGCAGCCTGGGACAGTGGGAGGTGTCCCTGCCATGGCAGGGGTGGCACTGGATGGGCTGTAAGGTCCTTCCAACCCAAACCATTCTGGGATTCATTTGGGGATATGTCAGCAGATGAGATGAAGTCTGAGGCCTCCCTTTTTCTAATGGATCACTAAATGTTCTGGTACAATAATTTCCTTTAGCACACATCAGGTGATGGTTTTCTTGAAGAGTTTGTACAAAGGTCGTGTTGGTGCCAGTGGGAGCTTTGCTAGCATTGAAGCTGGTGTGCCCTAAATTCATGCTGTCCTTTAGACCCTAATTACCAGTGCACTTTGGCTCCATTCCCAGGAATGACCTGAATTTGGGGTGCTGGAAGGTGAACAGCATCTGGTGCTTGGAGATGTGACTTCCATGTACAGGGGTCCTTGTCCAAAATAAAATGGACTTTGTGTTTTATCTCTTGTAGAGTTTGGAGCATGGAGCTGTTTAACCGAACTGGGATTTCATTGAAGAATTCCTTGGCTGCTTCTCTCTTGGCTCAGATGTTCTTGCCCCCTTCTTCCTCCTTGTTTCCTTTCACTGTGCCATCTGTCTGTCATCTGCTTTCTCATTTCTCTGACCTATTTATGAAATGTGTTTGCACAACCCCTTTTGCACTGGCTGCAGAGGAGTGTTGGAATTGTGACCAGACATTTCCTGTTCCCCTTTGTTCAGTTTGTCAGCTCCAACCCATTGGATTCAGTGGCTGTCTCTGGTCTTGTCCTAAATGACACCTGAGTGGTTTCAAGCCGGGGCTGTGCAGAGAATTTTCTGGTCGTGGCAAGGCAGGACACGGCAGCAGCATAAACCTCAGAGGTCGGGATTTGTCTGAGTCCTGGCAGGAGGAGGTGGAGCCGGGCTTGGGTTGCAGCTCCTGCTTGTCAGAGTTCAGCTCTCACAAAGAGGAACTTTATTTCCGAGGCTTTGGACAGTGGTTCCATTGTCCCAGAACTGCGGGGCACGAAGGGGCGCGTTGAGGCCCTGTCACCGGTCCAGGTTCTGGCTCCACACCTGTCGAGGGGCAGCAGCAGCCTGGGCTCCTGCCACTGAGGCTCTCTCCTTCCTCCTGTGGGAGGATTAAGGCTTGGATTTGTTGCAGCTGGTCTCGAGCTCGGCCCAAGAGCAAACTGTGGGAGCAGTAGGATGGCTGTAGTGTCTCTCGGGGTGAGACAGCCCTGGGAGCAGCCAGCGTGGGTGAGCCTCCTCTTGTAGAATCCTGGAGTGCTTTGGGTGGGAAGGGACCTTACAGCCCGTCCAGAGCCACCCCTGCCATGGCAGGGACACCTTCCACTGTCCCAGGTGCTCCAAGCCCCATCCAGCCTGGCCTGGGCACTGCCAGGGATCCAGGGGCAGCCCCAGCTGCTCTGGGCACCTCTGCCAGGGCCTGCCCACCCTTAGAGTAAGGATTTTCTTCCTAATACCCAACCTGAACCTGCTCTCCTTCATCCTAAGGCCATTTCTTCCTCTTCCTTACATATTCCAGAAAAAAAGGGTAAATTGCCTACAATCCTCCTTGCTCTAATGTACTGTGAGGAAAACTGAAAAAAAAAAAAAACTTTTTAGGAGATTTTGAGAGGAGGTTTTAGAGCTTTTGTGTTCCAGGTACAGAGCAGAGTGTAATTTTGTGATCTCAGAGCTGTGTTCAGGAACACAGTGTTGGAATTCTGCATTTGGAGACGTGTTTGCAGAGCTCTCTCCTCTTCCTCCCAGGACATGAAAGAGCAGATAAGGAGGGTGAGGTCATCCCAGCAGTGCAGAAATTTCCCAGGCCTCGAGCTGAGCCTGCTTCAGTGTAATCACTTATCCTGAAGTTTCATTTTGATCTTGGGCTGCAGAACCTGTGGAGTTAAACAAAAGCCCCCCTGGTCCCCATGAGCCATGACAAAACACCCTTTGACCTCGGGTCTTAACGGCTGCATAATGAGAAGTGAAGAGACTGAAGCTGCTTTTTCATCCCTGGAAAGATGGGAGTGTCCAGTGCTGCTCACTCCTCTCTGTCGGTGTTTACTGGGTGCACTGGGTGGGGGCGCAGAGGAAGACTCTATCTCCTGCGAGATAAACCAAGAGGAAAATGAAAGCAGGTTTTATTTGTTGCCCTGCTCACTTCCATCCTGGACTGCCAGTGATCAGAAGTGGCTGAGTTGAAAACAAGTTTCTGCATCCTGTGTCAGTGTGGTGAGCTCTGATGCTGGGAAGTTTGGTAAATACCGAAGGAATAGTCAATTCCCCTCTTGCAAGGAAGAGTTCTTTGCTTTGAGATTAACCCCACTTTTTTCTTGGATATCCCATTGTGAGATTGTTTTGCTGGTGCTGCCCAAGTGGGGACAACTGTAGTGGCACTTGTTCAGATCAAGTTGAGAGCAGCACAGTCAGGAAACGCCTTTGTTGGTGCCATTTGCCCTACGGCATGAGCTGGAAGGTTTTAACATCCTGGAGAATCACTCCATAAATTCTGCCTTCAGTAACTCTCCTGAACAATGAAAACATGTCCCAAATAAGTCCTGTTCTGACACGGTGTTGTGTTGGTGCTGCTCACCAAAGCTCGGGGCTGCCATCCTCACCCTGGAAATCATTTCATGTAGTTTCTGTATTATGGAATATTGATTTACTGTGGAGCATAAAAATGTGCCGTACTCAGCAGAAGGGCCTCTCCAATTGTTATGCTCCAGGAACACTGCTGCTCAGGAATGTGAAATAAATTTTCCCTTTTAACAATGGATCCTGATTTGCATAGTCTCTATTCTTGTTCCCCGGGGACTGTGGCACTAATGGGCTGCAGCGAGCGCTCCCCCACTTGGACACCAGACTCCCCTATTTGCTGCATACAAAGGCCTTTGCCGTGGAACAAGTGTAATAACTTCTCAAACAGTTTACTCTGTGCCGTAATTGTCTCCTCTCTGTTGTGCTCTCCGTTTTGTTTGAAGAACTTAGAACACTGAACACCCCCGTCCTTCTCTTCTTTGATGTTTTAACTGCATTATTTCCAGGGAAGCTTGTTTTCCAGCAGTCCAGAAAGTGGCGTCGTCCCACGTGCCAGGTGTGAGGTGATCTCGTGGTGCTGAAGGGGGACCAGGAGCTGGGAAGTGGCTGCTTTGCTCTTCTGGTGCCTTGCCTTGGCAGCAAGCAGAGCTTTAGGATGGAGTTGCAATATTCAAGAGAATGGCTTGTGGTTGTTGCTGGTTGTGCTCATGATGTGTTAGTGAAGATTTCAAACCTCTGCCATCGCTTCCTGTATCCTCTTAGTGAACAGGAGTCACTGGCCCTCAGCTCTTGAGTTTGCCAGCAGAAAGTTAGAAATTTCTTGGTGAGATCCCACCTTTAATCTAAGCAGGGTTTAGACGTGGCCCAAAGTTCTTGCACTGGCATAGCTGGAAGGATAAAATCGGAATTTTCGGCTATTGTCTCAGAACAATTGTTGCTGCTGAGGGCTCGAGAGCAGCTGGAGCTGGGAATGGCTGTTTTTCAGGCAGTCAGCTGCATAAAGGCTTGGGGCAGTGCATAAATGCCATGGTGTAGAGATCTGGGGCGCTTCGATTGGACCAGCGCTGAAGTGCTCCTGGGACAGCGTTCTGCCGGTCCCAGGCTCTGGTGGGAGCTGCTGCCTGCTGCTCTGGAGGTCCGTGCGTGTCCACGGGGCTGTTGGGTGGGCTGGGAAGGGCCAGCACGGACAGGAGTGACCGTGTCCCAGTGAGCCGCCCCGCGGCAGGATCCGGCCCGAGGCCCGGGCGTTCATCGGGGGGGGAGGCTCTGTCACCGGCCTCGGGGAGCACCTGGGGCTGTGGAGTTTCACCTTCACAGAGCCGCGGAATCCTTCCAGTTAGAAAAGCCCTCCAAGACCATCTTGTCCAGCCTTGGACAGTGCTCTGGAGCTGCTCTGCTGCGGGACCATTCCCGCGGCACGGCCGGGCCCGAGCGTGGCACTGCTGGCACAGTTCCTGCGGGTGCTGGGGGTGGTGATTCACAGCCAGCAGTGCTGCTCTGAGCCAAAATCAGGAGGTAAATAAAACGGTGATTTTTAGTTTACTGGCGAGAAACTGGGTACTTCTGTCTTGGCAGGAGCTTGGCTTATCCCTGCTCATGCTTTAGGATTTGTGCTCCCAAGTTTTCCCTGAGCAGTGGGGGCTTTTCAGTGGAAATCAGTCCTTGCTCCCAGCCTGTGGAGGTCCTGGGTTTGTGTGAGTCCGGGAATGAATGAGCCGAGGGGAGGCTGGGAGGAGATGCAGCAGAGTGCCGAGCACATGCTGCGAGTAGAAGAGCCCTTCAAAGCTGAGGGTTCTGTCCAGGGGTGGGGGCGGGTGTTCAGCTGAACAAATTGTTCACTTTGGCTTCTTTGCAGGCAGAAATGTTACGATCAGCTAATGAGATTGTTCTCAAGCCTTGTGGGGTTTTCTCTTCCTCCCTCAGAGTCATCATGAGAGTGGGTTTGGCAGAGCTTTAACTCTTGCTGCACACACCAATCTGTTTTTGCATTGATCCAAAATAAAAATAATAATAATAATAATAATAATAATAATAATAGGATAAAAGCTCGATGAGCTGAAGAATGAATGTGAAGAATACGGGGACAGGAGCAAAGTGGAAAATAGCAGCTGAATAGGTTGTCTCATTGAAGAAAGGTCCCATCCTGTATCTCCTGGGCTCTGTCCTAATGCCACGGTGAGGCTCCTCTATGGAAGGAGCTCACACCTTCCCAGTTTGCCTCTGGAAGGCCACGGAGGCTGAGCTGTGTGTCCCTGGGGGGAAAGTCTCAAACCCCAGAGCTTTGAACCCTCTTAGGTGATTTCTTCTGTCCAAAGCTGTGTAGGAAAGAGGGGAGTAAATACTCAGTGGCCTCTGCGTTGGAGGGTGACCGTGTTCCAGGGGACAGCAAAGCCCCTGGGAATATGCCAGTACAGAGGGGAGCCATATGGAAAGTGCCTGGGAAGCTGGAGAGCCTTGCCCCGTGTTGAGGCATTAATCTGTGAGTGTCCGAGGCTCTGGGAGCTGCGGGCTGCCCGGGGCTCTGCCGCCTCCAGGCGTCACTGCCAAAGGCCTGCTTGGTTCCCAGTGAATCCTCCCGTGCCTGTTCCAGCTCGCAGCCTGCTTGGCTGCCTGCAGAGTTTCTCAGTGTTTCTGTGTTGTGTTTTTCTCTCTTCTGGCATCGGCTGTTTCTTCCAGCATGACCTGTTATTCCTCATTTAACATCGAGATGGTTTGGGTTTGCTCAAGTGCTTGGAGTGGCAGAAACAATCTCCCTCCAGACCCCAGTGGCTGTTTCTCATTCATTCTGCTCATTCCTGGAAGTGCTCCTGATAATGTAGCTCCCCTCAGCCTGCTACTTTCCGATCGGAAATCAGTTCTAGCTCCATTTTTCTGTGCTGCTCCGTGTCATTACCAGCATGGTTTAGCAGCAGCTGGTGGATCTGCTCTGCTCACTTTGCAGCTGGGCCTTCAGTAGGGCAGTCTCCTGGTGAAAAATAAGTCTGCTAATCTCTAGTTCCCTCAGTTTGTTGGGGCTGTCTCTGCCTGCCTGCTTGGAATTTAGCTGCATGGACTCAGCAGAAAGCAGCATGGACTGGTGGGCGGATGGGCTGACTGAGGGACTTGAAGCTGAGACTGAGATTGGATATTGGGAAGAAATCCTTCCCTGAGAAGGTGGGCAGGCCCTGGCACAGGGTGCCCAGAGCAGCTGGGGCTGCCCCTGGATCCCTGGCAGTGTCCCAGGCCAGGTGGGATGGGGCTTGGAGCACCTGGGACAGTGGGAGGTGTCCCTGCCATGGCAGGGGATGGAACTAAGGGATCCCTGTGCCAGGGCCTAACCACCCTCACAGGGAGGAATTTCTTCCCAATATCCAATCTAACCCATCCCTCTATCGCTTTGAAGCTCTTCCCCCTTGTGCTGTCACTCCATGCCCTTGTGAAAAGTCCTTCTCCATCTTCCTTGTAGACTCTCTTCAGGTTTAGAAAGAAAGGAGGGGGTTTTCCTCTCCCCCAGAGCAAGTGGAGGGTTCAGATCCCCAGTGGTCTCTGCAGGACATCACACTCTGTGTTGTGCATGGTTGCTCCTTTCTAAAGCTAGACGAGAGAAGAATCATTTTCACAGGGTGCTTGTAGAGGCATTAAGGCTGAGGAATATCCGTGGGTCCTTAGCCCAGAGCTGATGCCACGGGGAACATCCATCCCATGGTGGTGCTGCCAGCACCTCGCAGGGAAGGGAGGGACCGCACTGGGAGAGGCTCAGTTCTAAATACAGACACACTACGCTCCGTGCTGTTTTGGAAAGTGTGGCTGAGCCTTCGCTCTGTTCTTCCCCTCCTCCACTGCTGCCGCAGGGTGTCAGAGGATGAAGTCTACATTACTGTGTTTCGCTTTCTTGGGTTATTTTTGGTCCAAATCCAGTGGGTTTTTCTGGGGTAGGATGTGTCCTGATTTTAAGGTGAGGAGCAGGTCCGCTGCTGCTTGTGCTGCCATGTCACTTAAGAAACGAAATTATTCAAAACTATTTTTTTCATACTTAATTTCAATTTCTGTGTAATCTGAGCAAATGAATGGGCTGTATTAAACAGCACAGGCCAGTGTTCCAGGAGGCAGAGGTGCTTTGCAATGTCAGGAGAGGCAAACTAGGGAATTGCCACTTTGGATGTACTCTCAGCAGCATTTGATTCTAAAAACTTCTGAAAACAATTCCCAGGACTCTGTGGATTCCCAAAGAGCAAACTGCTGAAATCTGGCTTTACACAGGGAGCTATTCCAGAGGGAAGGACTCGAACTCCTAAAGGTGTTTTGGAGAAGGTTTTGGAGAAGGCTGGGAGGGCAGAAGGCAGCAGATGCCCTTGCCTGTTTTGTGGGAACCTGGCCTCATCTACCCTGGCTCTGCAGGGACGGCCCCGGGCAGCCAGAGGTCCAGCAGGAGTATGGGCAGTGTGTCTTGTTCTAAATGCAGGGGTTTCACTTGCAGTTTGAAGCAACCAACTCCTCTTTTTCAGGGTATTTCTAACCGTTGATTTAAAACTTGTAATAACCCTGGGACTTTTTTGTATTTATTTCATTTTTAGGCAAGTGCATTTGGTAGCAGTTATGCCTTAATCAGGGCAGAGGCCCGGGAGGTTCAGACTTCTTGAAGAACTTGATGATTTCTGCTCCTTCCCATCTCTGCAGCTGGGGCTGCCTCAGTAAAAAATCTCATTTACCACGTGCTGCTTCTGCTGTCGTGGCTGGTTTCAGCTCTGAAATGGGTTAATCTCAGCAGAAGACTTTCTGGTTTGATTTTGGAGGAAACATCTGGACATTGCTGTGGCTGCCCTGCCCCACGTGCTCTGGCTGGTTCAAAATTGCTGCACAGAAGGAGGGGGAGATGGGCAAAGGGAATTACTTTGTGATTAATTTCTTAATTGCTAAGCATCCAGATGTGGCAAAGGCTTTGTGCAGCAACACTGGATTTGTCAGCACTTTCTGCTGATGCTTTGTTTCCACACTATGTTGGGTTTTTTTTCCCTTTTTGGGCAGCCTTAATATTTATGCACGGGAATCAGGGTGCTTAGGGTATGTTTCCATGATATTGTGGCTTTTAATGTGGAGAGTGGAGCCGTGGATTTGTCCATTCCTTGCCATCCTTGTGTTCCTTTCTGGCCTGGAGTGCAGCAGTAGGGATTGAGGGTGTTTTGATGACAGTTGATGTTATTTCCTGGCTTCTTTATTTGCTTGCTCCATCCATCAGATGCAGAAGTCAGGTTTGCTTTGCTGTTGCCTGCTCTGTCCTTGCAGCACGTCGTTGCAGGGGAGCAGCTCGTGCAGGGTTGGCCCTGTTGGTCCTCTCCAGCCTGTAAACCCCAGCAGCGGTGGTTGTGAAACTTGTCACTGAGGTTTAATTGTGGCCACATGGTATGAGCTGCTGTTCAGGTGGATTTGGGGACTGATGCCAGAGACTTTTTTTGAAGATTTCAGTCACTGGGTGCCAGAAGATGTTGGAATATTGCTCTGCAGCAGGTCTGTAATTCCTGGGCAATTGCTAGCAGCGGTGAGATGGTATCAGCCGTGCCATCCAGGAGGGAGCTTCGATCTGTGTGTCAGTCCTCGGGTCCGTGTGGCCTGCGGCACTCGGCTCGCACTCAGTAACGCTCTGTGTCCTTGCAGGAGGCGGAGGGCAGAGTGGAGGTGGGCAGCAGACCGTGCCGCCATCGTCAGCCGCTGGAACTGGCTCCAAGCCCACGTGTCGGACCTGGAGTACCGGATCCGGCAGCAGACGGACATCTACAAGCAGATCAGAGCCAATAAGGTGAGGAGCAGGGTGCCTTTGGGCGCCCCAGGTTCTGCTTTGCCTCCTGATGGCTCCCTCTGACACCGGAGAGCGCGGGTGCGAGGTCTGGTGCTCTCTCCCGGAGCAGATGGCAAAGCTGTGGCTAATGCTAACGCAGTTTGGCACGGGCCGAGCGCAGTTCCTGTCCCTGCTCCGGCGTGGTAACGTGCAGGGAGCAGTGCCTTGCCTTAGAGTGAGTCTTTGCTGCTGAGCAGAGCTGGGGCTGTTGCATGTGTGATGCTGCTCCCCATCACTCAAGCCTTTCTCTGCTTCTTTGATATTTTCTTAGAACCTTCCCATTCTTTCTTTTTGGGAGTAGCTGAAGATGGGGATAAGAACAACTGACACTTAGTGGAAAAGGGAGTGGCCTGTGGAGGAAGTTAGTTCAGATGCTATCTGAACAGGCTTAAAATTGAGTCTGTTCCATAAAAAAGATCATTTTTTGGTGCTGACCTTTCTCTGTGGAAGGAATTTCTTTTAGCAGTGCTCAGATGGTGGAAGAATGGGGGAGAGCAGAGAAGGGATGAGGAAGAGATTGTTATGGAGACTTGTTCAGGCATGCACATCTAAATGTCAGGCCTTGGAGGAAGGAATGTCTGGAGTTTGTGGCAAGAAGGCTCCTGGTATTGCATCAACGGAGAGATCCTCAGGAATTCGGTCTGGCAAACGCCTTTCCCAGGATGTGTGCTGCTCTGGGGGTGGTGGGGAGAGGCTTCCAGGGGGTAGAAGGCAGGGGAGGGAGACTGGACTTTGATGCAGCTGTGCAGAAAAACAGGCTTAATTGAGTGAGTGAGGGCTCTAAATGAGTAGGTGGAAGAGCATGGCTTGTGAGCAGAATCCATTACTGAGATTAGGGCAGAAGGCTTCTGGGAAGTGGGCAAATGAATGATTCTTGAGAAATAATCATCTTCCTTCTGTCCTAGAGCTGACGGTGCAGCATGGTTTTAAGTACAAAATACAAAACAGCTGAACATTTAAATGCTAAAAGTTAAGTAATGGAAGAAATGAGAAAACTCATGTAATGATGTGGAAGGTTCAGGGCTTTCACCAGGCGATGACAACTTGACAGGCTGGTGAAATGGCCTGATAATGGCTACAAGCATCCCCTGTGTTTTTATAAGGCTGCAGCCTCAAGGTCTGAAAGGAGGTTCTGGCCAACAGAATCGTCCTCTTTGATTTGTTCAAACCAAAACTCGACTGTGATGACACAGTGCATGAATTTAAGATAAAACATGTTCCTTGAGGTGCAGGGGCATTCAGAACTCGAGTGTTTTGGGTAGTGGCTGTTCTGCCTGAAGAAGAAAAAAACAGAACCAGGAGTATCACATACCCCATCTCTGATAGGGCTTGCTGGAGATTATTCTTGCACCCAGCTGTTGTTATCTTGATGTCATTGAGCTCTGGGATGGTTGTAAAATAGATTCTGTTTGCACCAGTGGAAAACTAGAGAGCATCTTAAAAGGGCTTGGAACAAGAATAGGAGACTAGAGAAACAACCCCATGTTTCAGTAACACACAAGCTTGTTGGAATGGATTTGGCTTCAAATTGTACAAGGAAAACAGTTAAAGAATTTGGAAACACCTTGTTTTTTTCTATCAATATAACTTAACTCCAGCTTATTTGGCCATAAGGAGGTTAAAATGTAGCTGCTGCAGCAATTCAGAGTTCTACAAGTTCTCAAGTTCAAAGAAATTTCATTTCATTCTGTTTTAGGTTAATTACCTTTATATGTTAGAGTTTCCATCCCAGTGTACCCTTCAAGAAAGACACTTTGTGTGTCAGAGGAAAGCAAGGGGAGGAGGAGGCAGTGAAAGCTGCTGTGTTTTGAGGGTGAGCTGCTGCCTGGGTGTCTCAGCAGGGCTGTGCTCAGCACCTTCGCACCCACTGGGTCAGAGCCTGGTGAGGAGTGGAGGAAAACACCAAATCAGGGAGCTGTGCTCAGAGCTGGTTGTAAAATACCCTGTTTGCAGGCACCTAAAATAGCAGGCTGTTGAGGGAAGCCTTGTAGCTGTGTCCTCTCTGCAGATAACGTGCCCAGGTTCCCCTCCAGGCTCCTTTTGCTGTGGCACACTGTGCAACCTCCAGCATTGTTTTCAGGTGACTGATCTGCCTGTTCTTGATCTGAGCAGCCCCTTCACAGTTCCTTGTTTGACCAAATGCAACTCAGTGGGGCTTGGCTGTGTCCTGGGCTGTGTTCGTGGCCTGTACCTTCCACCAGCTCCCTAAGCCCTGGCACATTTTGCCCTGCTTTGTTATAATATAGCTCAGAATATTAATAATTACAGTGATTTTATTTCACTTTGTGTTGTTCTGAGAGCAAAGCAGTCCTGCCTTTAGGTTAAACTTCAGTTAAACAGGCACAGGACAGCATATGTTAAACCTGATAAAACAGTGCTCAGCCACTGTGCTTTGTCCTGCTAGGTTTATAGCAATGTCTTTCTTTCCTTATTGAATTTTTGTGAATACTGCTTCTTGGGGGGGAGGTCTGCTCAGAGTACCAGGTCTGTAGATTATTGTCCCCCGCTCAAAGTTGTTGGCTTGGCTGTGATGGCAAGTTGCACTCTGTAGGATGAGAATTCAAGGCCTGCTGAGCAGCATCGGGGTTTGGGGGACGATGGGGGTGCAGTTTGCCTGTGGAGACCAAAGGATCTGCAGTTAATTCCCGTCCTTCTCTTGCAGGGGCTGATAGTTCTTGGTGAAGCTGCGCCCCCCGACCCCGCAGTAGATGATTCATCCCGACCCGTCAGAGCTGAAGCTAAGCTGGAGCCTGGGGCCGAGCGCCTGGTAAGTGCCAGCAGTGGGACTGACTGCTCCAGGTGCCTCACCTGGGGAGGGAGGGGTCGTCCCTGACGCTGTGGGGCAGAGGGATGCTCAGACCGTGGGTGGGACTGGCCTCATGGAGCAGCTCCTCGCTGTGACGCCAGGTGGGGGTCACTGCCCTTGGTCTCTAGCTCACCCCCTCCTGCGTTATTTTGGGGTTAATAAACAAGAGGACTTAAACACCTTTCAGAACAGAGTTCCTGGGGGCACCTTTGTAATATGCATTAGCATTTTGTGAAGCTTTAAAATCCTAACTAATCCTTTCCCTGCAGCAAAAAAGTACCTCAAACTGAGAGCAGCATGATTAGCAAAGGCTGCTAAAGATGTGGCTATTTAATATCTGGCTGAGCATTCCCCCTTGGAAAGGGCAGTAATGATTGCAGTGAGATGCACTGGAAACTATGCAGAGTGCCAGGTATTTATTATTTAATGCAGAAATGTAGGGCACAGACTAAAGGCTTGATTGTACTGTTAATCCTGCCTGTGATTGCTTTGGATCCTGGAGGATGCATCGATGTAGTAAAATGGAGGGTTTGGAAGTTGTGGTGGAGTAGGAGAAGGGTGGTCCCTGAGACTTCTGCAGGTTCTGCTTGGCACTTTCTTGTGGCCACTCCTGCAGCCCTGTGTGCCTTCTTGGCCTGCTGCTGCAAAGGGTGTTTATTCCCCTTCCACAGGGACTCCCACATCACTCCACACTCCCAGCTTCTCTTGACAGTGCTGGGAGTGTCACCCCTGGAACCGCTGCCTCGGGCACCCGGGCTCTGGCTTTGTGCTTAATTAGGGCTGCTCACTGGGGCGGGGTGTTGAGTCAGAGCCGTGATCTGCTCTGAGCCAGAGATTACCCAGAGACCTTCCCGTGGTGCTCTTACTGGAAAGGGATCTCTTGGCCCTTTCCTGGAGATGTGCTTATCATTTTGGCACCCTCCAGGCCTTTTCCCCCCAAGCTGGCAGAGTAAGAGACACATGTGCAACGGGGAGCAAAGGGAGGAATCCGTCCTGTCTCATCCCCAGCTGCCTTGGATCCGCTCCTCTCGCGAGTGCCTCCCTGGGCCGGCGCGCGCCGGCTCCACGTCCTTGGGCATCGGCTTCTACGTGGGATGGGGCTGATAATCTCCAGGAGGAACTAATCCTATCACCAGTGGAGGGAAGGGCTTTGCAAATAGGGCCTGGGAATATCTTCTGGGGAATGGAAGCTCAGTAGGTAAATAAATATTTTTGCCTGAAGATGGAAATAACACGAAGCCCTGAAGACATTACATGGCTGTTGATTTTGGTTCCTTGGATTGCTTGTGTAGTGGGGGGCTGCACTTGAAATACTTAAGTAGGGGGCAATATCTAGTAATAGGTGAAGGTCTGAACCTGCCTGCTTTTGTTAGGGATTTTTGGGAGTACAGGGGACATTCCTGGTGTTGGCTCATGACCTGTCCACACCCAGCTGCTTTGCTGCCCCGATGTGCAGCAGCAGATGTGCTACAATTGAATCTTTGACACCCCCAAGAGTCCCAGGGATCCTAAGGACCTGGACTTCCAGACCCAAAACACATAGAAGAGCTCAGTCAGGAGCAGGGCTGTGATCCTGGTGTGATGGGTGCTGCTCTGGATCCCAGCCTGGCTGCCCAGGCTGCTGGAGGACAGCACGGCCTTGGGAGGTGCACCAGGAGCTGGTGTGAGAGTGAGAGTGCAGGAGGTGTTGGCTCTGCTCACGTGCTGGGGTACACCCATCTCAGGGTGATAAAGGGAGCCTGGGCTGCTCCTGATAAGTACACCTTGGATTGATGCTTTCCAGCTCCTCCACACGAAGCAGCTGAGTCCCTCTGTTCCTATCTTGAACCACCAAGACAGAGCAAGCTCTTGGAGAAGAAGTTCCTCCTTTAAGACCCTTTCTGGAGAAGAAAATAAACGATTTCAAAAGAGCTTATGAGTCATGAGTACCCGCCCTGCTGCGCCAGGGGTGCCTCCGGCGGGTGTGACGTGGAGGCTCAGCCTTGCCAAGCCTCTGGAAAGCAGAGGGAGAGTGTTCAGCTCCTGCATGACTTCACCTGGCTGGGCTGCTGGGTTTACCTCTTGTCTCAGGTGTGATCTGATCTTGCTCCTCTGTCTCTCTGGGTGGCAGAGTTGGTCTCATCCTGTCTTTGCTCCCCCATAGGAGAAACATCTCTTTTAGCAGAAGTGTAAAAACCCCTGCAAAGTTCCTCAAACAGGCCCAGGCAGAAGTTGTCTGAGTTGTTAGAATTTGCCCTTCCCTGGGTGACTCAGGTGTCTGCCCTTCTGGAAACCGTTAATCCAGCACTGCCCTGGCCTGGTCTTGTTGTTTATTGAGTTGGGGGTGTTTGCAGGGAAGATTTAATCACCGCAATCCAGATGGATTTGGGGTGGAGGCAGGGCCAAGCAGGGGGCTTGCCTGACCATCTGTGTGGTGTCAGAGCTCTGCTTTTGCCTTTTTTCTTGGTACTTGAACCACATCACCACTGTGTGTGCTCAAAGGGGGAACCCCGGCGAGGGACAGGGCAGGGAGCGTAGGAAGTGCTGCACAAAGGAAGAAATAAAGTTTAACCCCAGGGAGGAGCATGTCTGACGGGGCTGAAGGTGATGAATGCCAGAGGTGTGGACACACTGGTGGGCTGCACCACGGTGGGGAGCAGGAATGTCACTGGTGGGAGGTACAAAGCCAGTGTGTCCTTGGAGGCTTGGTGACAATCCTGCTGCTCCCTGCAGAGCCAGGGGGTTTGTGTTTCAGACCTCAGGCAGAAGGGATTGGGGAGCACAGTGGTTTTGACTCAATTTTTACTCACTTTGCTCTACCAAAAAGCTGTTTCCAGCTTTGTGTTTATCCAGCACTTTCAGCATTACAGACTCGCCCTGCTCCCATGCAAACCCCAGAGCCCGGGTTCACACTCATTTGAAACACTCCCTAAAATGCTGTTTGGACTTTGTTTGCACAGGCAGTAAGTTAAAATGCAAATTCAGTTTTGCAAGTCAGTTCGCCTCTCCCTCCCTCCCTGTTTTCCCCCAAAGTGCTTAGGCAGGAGCTTTCAACCACAGGGCTCAGAACAGAAACCAAACTGCAGGAGAGACTGCAGAGGTTTACAGGTGATGATGGACTTGTTTGCACCATGGAGACAAAATGCTAAAATCTCCTTAAAGCCCTCAGCCTTTCATGCTCCTGGTTGCCTTAGGGGTATTAAAGTCCTTTGGATCTTGGAATGAAAGAGCTGCCATGTATCCATCCTCTTGCTGTCCCTAAGATCTCCTTATGTCCCTGGTCTCCTGTTCATACAGTGGCTTCTGAACCCTGGTTTGAAGTCCTGTGTGGAAATCCATGGCTACGGTGCGGAATCCTCAACTAGAACCCAGGAATAAATATTGTGGCTATTTAGGAGGCTTTTATTAATCTATATTTTTCTCGCCCTTCCTTAGAGTGTGTCTGGATCCCAGCCCCTAGAAAGCTTGGGTATTTCTGCTGCAAATACTCCTGAATCCCATCCCGCCAAGCCCTGTGGAGCACCAAGACCTGTCAATGGAGTTATTAACACGTAAGCTCTTGGGTGTTCTGGAAGAGTTTGCTTTTATGATCTTGGCAATGCCCCGTCGGAAACCAGGCTGGAACTGGCTTGGTAATGGTATAGATGGTGTCTTCTTTCAAAAAGTACAGTAGTAGATCATGCCTGGAAACATTTTGGAGGAGATTGCTTGCTTGAGGTTTTCTGCTGCATTGTTTTGCTGAAAATGGAATTAAACTGAGCTGTGTTTACATGAACAAGCCCTGCAGGCAGCTGTGCACTGAGCATGGGCAAAACTTGTTTCTTTATGAGTAGTTTTAATACATCTGCAAATTATGTGATTCAAAGGTACTAATGCCCTGCTCGCAGAATTATCTGTAACCACTGACCCTCTTTATTGGAGTTTTGGAGGAATCCCATTGATTTGGGGAGTAAAACTTCCTAAATTCTTTATTTCTCCAGGCTGCTTTTGTTGAGAAAGTCTTGAAGTGGGTAAATGAAAACAAGTGAAAGACATTCCCTGATGCTACAGGGTTGAACCACTTGAAAACCCTTGAAAAACGTTGCACTTGCTCAGTGCCTTGAGGAGGCAGGGGAAAAGGGAAGGATGGAGGGAGGGATGGAGGGAGGGATGGATCCTGCACCGATGTAGCACGAGCAGATCAAGGAGCCCATGGCTGCAGCTGGAACACTGCAGGCTGTAACAGCCCTTTGTATCCCTGTAGCCTTTGAACTGCACAGCCTCAGACCACAGGGCTTTAATGTTTTGCATTTTTAGAAATGAAACTCCTGTAGAATAGACATGAAAAGGTTCCACAGATGAGGCGCTGCTGCGCTGGGATCTGCTCGGGGCACGGGGTGTTGATGCCAGGGCTGCTGCTCTTTGTGCCTGAGAGAGGTTGATGTTAACCCTGCACCTTTCTGGGGTCACTGCTGGGAGCTGGCACGGGTAGAGATCTCAAATATCCATCAGAACCAAGTTTACGTCAGGGCTAAATATTGTTTCTATAAAATTATATGTTCTCTGGCATTTAGACTCATGAAAACCTCTTGTCTTAAGGTTCCCCAAACTCTCATTCTGGAGGAAGCTGCATCCTAGGGTTAAAGCTGTTCATGTCTAGAGTGGCTTTTGCTCTGTGACTTTCAATGCTGGTTTTTTTTGTTCAGAGCTTCCAAAGGTATTTGTCAAAGGTTCAGGCATGGGAGAGTGGAAGATGACTGAAGTAAAAGCAAAAAACGGAGTTGGTTTAATAAAACCTGTTGTGCCATGAACTGCAGAGCTTTAAACTCGGCTTGGAGTGTTTGCTCAGGAGTGAACCTGCTGGTAGTGCTGCATGAATAACCGGGGTTTTCTTGCTCTCCTCTCTTCGGGGGCAGTCTGCAGCCTGGCCTGGCAGAACACGCTCAGGGAGATGGCCAGGAAGCTGAGGAGCTCCTCCACAAGAAGCAGCGCCTGTCGCTGGTCCCCGCGGACGGGACGTGCGTGGCCGCTCGCACCCGCCCCGTCCTCAGCTGCAAGAAGCGCCGGCTCGTCCGACCCAGCTCCATCATGCCCCTTTCCAAAAAGGTGGGTAGGGTGTTTTCTGCTCTTACCCTCCTTGTAAGGATGGAAAAAACAACAGGAAGGAAGAGCAGGACAGCAGGGCTTTAAAGGCTGTTGGAAAGACAGAGGAGAAATGAAGGAGAGGGTTGTAACGGGTTGGAAGATTTTTCTTAGCAGTCACTGGGGAGGGAAGATGCTGAACTCGAGAGTTTTCTGAAGCCAACCAGCCTGAGGTGAACTCAAGGCCAGGTGGGTCAGTGTGGCACAGTCTGAGCAGGAGAAAGAAGCCCTGAGAAGTCGTGTATCAGGAAGCCTTAACTCTGACACAGGAATTAGCAAAGCCCCAGGGACTCGCTGCTGCTGCTCAAGGGAGAACCACAGCTGTTTGCCCAGGCATACAAGGCATGAATGCCCTGTCTCTTCCTGCTTTGTTTCCTTTATTATTATTTTTTATACTCCTCTCCCTTATGCAGAATTCATCCAATGGAAATACAGTTTATTGCCTGTATGAGGAGGGGCCATGTTTAATTCTTTTTAATTTCTCTTAGAAATACCATCAGCTGTCAGTTGGAAGGAAAATAGTGAGAAATGGAGGAAATAGGGACCTTTATTTGTGCATGCAGAACCATAATGGCAAAAATCCACTTACCTTTGAGACAAAGAGTTTCAGGTCTAACTTTCCCACAAGGGTTGGGGGGTTTTCACTGCAGATGTTTTAAAGAGAAGCTCCAAAAGCAGCATTTTTCTGAGCAAAATAGATTCTTCCTCAGCTGAGTCAGCTTTAACTGATCACTTACCTGCAGTTCTATCTGGGGTATTTCTGGGAGAGCTCTGCAGTGATTACTTGCAGGATATTCAGTGATTTGGGAGTTGATGAACTTTCTCGTGGTGGATGCTGCCTTGTGCACTCAGTGCTTGAAGAATTGGCTGTAAATTCTGTGTTAGAACTTTGTTGTTGTCATCAAATACGTTTGGTAATCAGAGATGGTTCAGAAGAGCAGTTCCAGGGATGGAAGTGCCAGAGTGCAGGGGATTTCTGAGTGCTCCTCCAGTCATTCCAGGGACAGCTGAGTCATGGCCAAGTTGTGCTCCAGAAATACCATGTCCACTTGCCTCCACTCCCCTGCCCAGCACAAAGTGGCTGTGGATTGAACTCCACACATGCATTGTGGAGGTTTTGATCTTGTCATGTTTTTTTTTTTTGTTTTCCCCACAATTTGGTGCACATATTTATGGGAATTTGTGCCCAAAGCTGGGCACAGCCCTCCAGCTCACACACTGGCAGGGTGGCAGGATGGCCTCTCTCCTTGCACAGCCATCCTGGTTAGAAAGCCCTGTGGGCTTAATCTTTATTATTTCTTATTAATTAATGGGTTCTCAGCAGTGGTACAGCACTGCTGATTCATGCTCATTTTTGGATCCATCACAGCCTGCACATCCTCTGGGCAGAGCTTCCAGAGGTAGCATCAGAGCTGCTCAGTTACCCTTCCTCCTCTTCTCTGGGCACTGCATTTGCTTCTTGCATTTGCCCTCAGTGAATTACATTTGATTTACTTTAGATAATTTCTCTTTACTTGTAACCAGGAGTGGGTTTCCAGCTCTTTACTTCGAGCAGCCCTTCCCAGTGTAGTGTTACTTGCTGTGGATATTCTCTCCCATCCTTCAAGTCATTCATGGAAATTATTTGAATAGTTCTGACTCAGAACAGGCTCCTGCAGGATCCAGTTTGAGCCATTCTTCCATTTTGGTGGGGATTCAGGGGCTGTTTTCTCTGCATGGGATTTATATCCAGTTGTGTGTCTGCTTGCAGTGGTTTCACACAAATGAAGTCTGTATCAAGTCTATAAATCTGTGAATTGAGACTCTGTCCTGGATTAAGGAACAAGATTGAGAACCACCTTTGTCACTCTGTAGATGTCCCTGCAAGTGTCAGCTCCTGGCATATAATGATGGCTCTGACCCACTGGAACTAAAAATGGCTTCTTTGCCCCTTCTCTGACAGCAGAATTGTGCTGCCTCATGGTTTTTATAAATGAGGTTTCAACCTAGATAAAATTAAACACTTTTAGTCAAATTTAGCAGCTGTTAAACTGTCTGTGCTGGTAAGTCATAGTTTTCAGTTGTGTTTATGCAAAGTGAATGCATCCTCTCCTGAGGCCAGACTAA
>VZSE01015535.1:244181-267320 GCA_013398275.1 Promerops cafer
TATATACATACACACACTAATTATAATTATATATATAATTAATACTGAATATACTATACCTATATATTATGCATAATAAGTATAATTTTATAACTATATTTATAAATGTCACATAACAGCTACTCAATATAATACATGATATAGAAATGACATTATTATATATTTATTGATAATAAACTGTAGCTCTAATCTATAAAATACAGGTTTGATTTCCGATATTTCCTATACATATGCAGTATGTATTGATACAGCTGTGTAGGAGGAATATTTAAAAAACGAAGCTGCTTTGTGGCTGTTTTCCACGAGCTGTGCCAGGGGGTGTGTGCAGTCCCCGGGCCAGCCGAGCGTGACGTGTCCCCGTGTGTCCCCTCAGGCCCACCGTGGCAGCCTGGCGCGCTGCAGCTGCGACGTGAACCCCTCCTGTGCCCTGTGTGGCACCCGCAGCTCCACCACGCTGGAGATCCAGTACGATGCCCCTCTGCTGGAGCGCCTGTCCCAGCTGGACTCCTGCATCCATCCTGTCCTGTCATTCCCAGATGGTGAGCTCGGGTCCCGCTGGCTCCTGGGGGGCTGCAGGGGCTGCTTGCAGGTGCCCCTGCCTGCCAGGGGAGGTGCAGGTCTGCTTGGGTACAACCAGTCTGCAGGTGGTTTTGAGATTAGAGCGTTGACTGGAGCACGAGGGTCTGGGGAGGTGTTACACCCGGGCTCTGGAGCCTCACGCACGGTGGGGAAGCCAAGCAGTGCCTGGGAGTCCTTCCTGGGACCTGGCTCTGGGGTCTTTGGGGCTCTAAACCCTTGAGAAATACTTGTTTCCATGAGTTTGTCCATCTGTGTAAAATGATTTATGGATTGGTTTGTCACAGGAAATCCTTTTGACCTCGTGAGGAATTGAAAATGATCTTCCATGGTTTGGTAGGCACAGCAAGAAGGGATGTTCCCGTTAGGACACTCAATTTCCTGTGTTACAGCTTCAGGGTTAATCGTCATTAAAAGGAGTAATTAACCACCCCTGGCCGTGGGCTGTTCACAAATTTCATGTGTAGGGGCTTTTCCCAGGAGGAGTTTGCAGAGCCTCTTGGACTGCTGCTTTTATCAGGGCAGGAGGGCAGTGCAGGGATCGCAGCGGTTCCGTCCCTCGGTGGCTGCTTGAGGTGTAAAGCTGGGGCTGCCCATCCCTGCAGGTGTCCGAGGCCAGGCTGGACGGGGCGTGGAGCAGGCTGGGACAGTGGAAGGTGGCCCTGCCCGAGCCATTCTGGGCCTCCCGAGGCAGGAGGAAGGTGTGGCCTGGCTTCCCGTGGGGGTGTCAAGCAGTTGGTCTGGGAGAGGTCACTGGGCTGATGGGTGTGCTGGGGTTTAAACTCCAGCTATTCACAAACTTCATGTGACAGTAGGAAATGCAGGGAGCGTCTGGGAGCAATTAATGTGGCCTCTTTCATTAGCACTATATTTAAACCAGACTAAAATAGTAAATTGTTGCTATTTTTAGCTAGATCCCTCCCCTCCCAAAGACACAGCTCTGATCAGGAGTGCACAAGGAACTTAATGAACTCCTGAAGCAGGAATTTATTTTCTGATTTCACAGCACTTGTGATCCTCTGTAGTGCTAAATCAAATATCCTGGGAAGTGGGGAGACAACCTGTTGGGTGCTGTTGCAGCAGAGGCACCAGGCAAATTATCCCATATTCTTCCCATTTGCAGGGCTCCCTGCAGCAGGCTCACAGGGTAGAAGATCTTCTCTGGCTGCATGAGATTAAAAATCTTGGGATTTAAAACGAATTGGTGTAAAGCCTAAAACACCTGTGCAGAAATACCCATTTTCCCCTACTGGTGAACTGTATTTATTCACTAATGCTTAATGCAGTTGGCTAGGGTTGATTTTTGGGATGGGGGTGATTCCTATCCCAGAGAGAAGCCAGGTAACGTGTTCAGGTGGGGAAGTTGCTGCCCCTGGTGCTGCTGGTGTGCACTGAGGTGTCTCTGTGCCTGGGCATGAACCCAGGGTGCTGCTGGGGCTGGGTGCACAGGGGCTCAGTGGATTCCTGGTGGATGGAGCTGGGCTGGAGCTGTGGGCATGTGCTGACTTCCACTTTGAGCCGTCTCTGCGGTGCCAGCCAGGATCTCCAGAGCAGTTTGCCAAGGGCAAAACTGCCAGGCACTGCAGGAGGAAAAGATCATTTATTCACTTACTCCCCTGGCAAGCAGGACACGGCCAGGGAGGCCTTTAACCCCTGTGCTTGTGCTCTGCCAGAGCTTTGTCCCCTTTTGTCCCATTCCTTTCAGGGTGGTGTGGGGTTGTTTGGGTTTTTTCTTCTGGTTGGTTTGATTTCTTGCTGGGAATTTTTGGATGATGTAATAACCTTGGAGGGAGGATGAGCGCTGGGCTCACTGTGGTTGCCATCTGCTGGTCCCTGGGAGCCCTGCACTGCTTCCCGAGGAGCAGGGGGAGGAGGGATGGTGTCCCTTGCTGCACACACTCTGCTGCCAGCAGGGCAGTGCCAAAGCAGCAGAGAACTCACTTTCTGCTGACACCGTTTTGTCTTGGCATTCTCCCCCTCCCTTCAGCCTGCCCCTCCTTCCACAGAACTGGGAGGAGAAAGCAAAAGATGAGCAGAGAGCAGAGGTCATTTTCCCCAAGTCTGACCACTCCAGTGGCTGGCAGCATCCCTGAAGGACTGGCCTGGCCCCTCTCTGGTTTTTGGGACACGTCCCCACAAGCCAGCAGTGATGGCCAAGGAACTGCCATCACCCTGTGACTGCCCTTCCTTAGCAAGGGGCTGGGTGAGAGCTTTAAACCATCAAGGTACTTGGAATGAAGCTGTCCTGGCTTTTTCCAGGGAGCCAAGTCTCCACCAGCTCCAGCCCGTGCTCTGCCAGCTCCATCCTGTTTGCCTGCTTGGATCTGCTGGGGCTTTCCAGTCCCTGAAATTGGGAGGGAAATACTGGACAGAGGTTCAGCTATCAGCCAGGAGTTCTTCTGCCCTTGGGGCCTCTCAGGTGTGGTCACACACAACTTCTCATGGTTGAGGTGCCACATCAGGCAGATTAACATGCTGCAGTGCCTGGTTGGCTTCTGGCTTGACTTGAAATTGAGGATTTAGGCTGAATTTCTCTCCTCCAGCCCAGATTTGGTGCTGAGATCCCTCAGATTCTTGGCAGTCAGATCTGAGGTAGCACCACATGAGAGGCCTTCAGAGATGAAGACACAGGAGTTTTCTGACAAAGAAAACTTCGGTCTCTTGCCAGGATATGCTTGGGCTATGAATCCTGTAGGAATGTCCTTTTCACAAAGACCTGCAGATCAGATATGTTGGGACCTATTGCAGGTCCTTCCTGAACGTGGGGAGAGTTTATGGAAGCCTGGGTCTGCCAGTCTGTGCCTGCATGTTCATCAGGGGCAGTTCTCACTGGGGACACTGGGGCAGGGTGCTGGAGCCACAGCTCTGTTGCAGGGTTCATTTGGATTCCATGTTCTGTGTCCCCCTGCAGATGTGCCGACGAGCCTGCACTTCCAGAGCATGTTGAAATCCCAGTGGCAGAACAAACCCTACGAGAAAACTAAAGCTCCCAAAAGGCTGTCGCTGAAGCACAGAGCCCCCGTGCCCCCCAGCCTGGCTGACCCCGCGCGCAAGGACCGCCACAAGCTGGTCAACTCCTTCTTCACCACGGCCAGTAAGTGCTGCCCCTGCCCGGGCCGGTCACACGGCAGCAGCAGCAGCAGGAGGAGGAGGAGGAGGAGGAGGATGAGGAGGATGCCCTTCAGTCCCACTCCCGGGGGTGAGGCAGGGCTATGGCAGGGCTATGGCAGGGCTGCAGGTGAGGTGTGTGCAGGTGCAGCTCAGGTTTGTAGGGACCTTCTCGTGCTCGGTGTCAGCCATGCCCACAGCAGTGCCACAGGTGTGAGCACGCCTCCTGTGCCAGCAGAGAGAGAGGTGAAAACGGGCATTTCATAGCTCTTTCTCTGTTCCCCTCCTCAGAGCGCTCCCATCAAAAAGCCCAAGCAGACAAGGCACACAGGCCGCCTTTAGACGATTTTTCGGCCGTGTCCAAGGCCGAGAGAGCGCCAGAGCGCTCTGCCCAGCCTCCTGCCTTTGACAAAAAGCGATTGCGAGACTGCTCATCTGAGAGGAGTGAAGGTAGGCCCCCAGGGGCAGGTGTCTCGGGGGGAGCTTGGGCTTTGCTGCATCCCCAGCCTCTCTGCCCCAGAGAAGGGGGCACGCACTGCTTTGGGCCGAGTCGCCGCCGCAGCAATGCCTCGTGTGCTCTAAACTGCTTCTTCCCCAGGGCAGCCCCCTCGGAAGGTGCTTCTCTCTCCTGCACAGTGCTCCTCAGCACCGGCCTTTCCTGGTGCACATGGTCCTTCCTCGCCACCGCCACCCCCTTGGGTGGGTTGGGATTTTTGCTAATGTTGTTGTTCCCTTTCCTCCCCCTCCCTGTGCAGTGTTGAAGCATCACACGGACGTCGGCGGCCCGAGCTACCTGTCAGCAGCTGTGACCCCCACCCCTCACAGCCCCATAGCTCGGCAGCTCTCCACCTCCTCCGAGGGCTCCGCTCCCGCCAGCTCCGCTTCCCAGGGCGCCTCGGGCACCGCCGTGAGTATCTGCTGCCTTCCAGAGGGCTTCTGGGCTCAGCTCCATCACGGGGCTCAGCTGTTCCACGGGTTTTGGGCTGGGGAGTGCTCGGTGTTTCTCTTGCCACGCTGGACCCCTTGGTTCAGCTGCCGCTGGGTTGCTGGATGGGTGTTGGATATGTTGGCTGTGCAGACACAGGCAGCTGCAATTCCAGGTTCCCCAGCAGCTCAGCAGCTGCAGGGGAATGTTCCCATTCCCAGCAGTCCCTTGGCGTTGGTCCACATCCGGATTTTGGTTTCTGAAGCAGCGTGGGGCTGCCAGGAGAAGAGCTGAGCCCCAGCAGTGCTGCCCCCGCTGGGACAGCTCCCCTCGTGGCCTTGGTGTCACCAGGCTGTGAAAGGCCTTGGGGTCACAGGGCCAGGGCACAGCAGTGGTGGTGATTTTCCACCTGTACACAGTCTCCAGCAGTCACTGAACTCAGACCATGTTCTGAGACACCCAGACTCCCACAGTGCTTGAGGATGGCTGGATGTGGGACCTTCGTGAGCTGTGTGAGTGAGCAGAACTGAAACTCCCTCCCAGTGTGCTCCGGGACAGGGCGGTGGCACAGCTCCTCCACCAGACACCATCATCCTCCCAGGCCCACGTTAGCAGAAGCCCTTCAATGAAAGACTGAATTCTGCTGAGCTCACAGGTGTCCCAGTGAAGAATTTGGCTTCTTCACCATCCCATTTGGTAGTTTGGGCCAAAGCCTGAGCTGTATGTGAGCCAGGGACAGTGGAGCAGGACTCCTTGAAGTCCCTGCTCCAGGCTTGTTGCCATGGGGTTCTGGGTCCCCACTGGGTTCCTTCACTGCGGAATTCAGTTGTTCCATCACCAGCTGTGACATCAGGGTGTCAGAAGAACCCAGTGGTGGTTCAGCTTGAGTGTGCTTGGCGTTTTGGAGGAGAGGACAGCCCATCTCAGCAGCTCTGACACCTCAAGGAGGCCTTTCCTCAGCTCTACACACCCACCCTGGTTTTCTCTTGCTGCTTTTCCTGCTGTGCTTTCACAAGCTCATTCAGAAATGCAAGATGAAGAGGTTTCCTTCCCCCAGCAAGAGGATTCCAGGCCCTGGGCTCCACGCTCTGGGCTCAGGGGTGGAGCTCCTGTGTTCAAGCGTCCCAGGCAGCTGCGGGTCTGTGTGCACTCCCCAACCAAAGGGTCAATCCTTGCTCTGGGCAGCCACACCTTGGGATTTGGGTTTCCTTGCTGCTGGGGCAGTAGATTTGGGGTTGGGAAGGGGACTTGGAGCAAGGAGTAGGGGAACTTTAGTCTGATGCAAATTGATGTTGGCTCTGAAGCGTCTGTGGGTCAGACAAGGCCATTCCGTCCTCTTTCCATCAGTGACTCCCTCCGATGGCTTTCCCACATGCCAGACCCCACGTCCCTTTCTCACGTGGTTTTTCCTGTTGCAGCAGCCGAGGAGGAGGAGGGGCGAGAGCTCCTTTGACATAAACAACATCGTCATCCCCATGTCCGTGGCTGCCACGACCCGCGTGGAGAAGCTGCAGTACAAGGAGATCCTCACCCCCAGGTACTGCCCCTGCCTCAGAGGGAAAGCAGAGTGCTTTGCTGCTGCTTGGGAACAAGGGAAAGGCTGGAAGACTGATCACACCATTGCTGGAGACTGGCTAAGATGGGGAGTATTTTCTCTGAGGGGCCCTTGGCCATCAAAGCCAACTGCCCAGCTCAGTGGCTGCTCAATTTAAAGTCAGTCCTGGTTGTCTCCTTGTCTTGCTGCTAAGCCAGAGGTCCCAGTGGTTTCCCAGCTCTGCAGGTGCCTGGGCTGGATTAACCTTGCAGTTCTGCCTCTTCCCAACCTTCCTCTGTCTTCTCCTGGTCATCTGTGCTCTTCCCTGGCCCCTTTCAGAGCAGGGCAGGAGGGAGCCTGTGGGAGGAAGAGAAGGAAATGCTGCAGCCTCTGCTCTGCTTCCTCTGCCCTTGGGAAGCTTCAGCTGTGCTATCAGACCACCAGGAGGTCTGGTACTTCAGACTGAGCCGAAGTGTGTTGCTCCTCGTGGCAGGGTGGAATTTCCCTTTCCCAAAAGCCAGTGTTGGGCGGGGAGGGGGACGTGCAGCTGGTTCTAGCTGTGCCCTGAGTGATGCCCATGGTGGTTGTGTTGCAGCTGGCGTGAAGTTGATATCAGTGCTCTGAAAGCCAACCCTGAGGAGGACAACGAGGAGGTAAGAAGGATTTTATTTCCCAGTTAATGTGGGACGAGGCTGGTGGTAACTGAACAGTGTCTCTGGAGGGAACAGAGGCAGAGACCTCAGCAGGGAACCAACAGCTGGTGTTGGTTCCTTTACAGGGCTGCCAGAGCTCCAGGGGCGTGTGGACAATGCTCTGGGGCACAGGGTGGGACTGTTGGGGTGTCTGTGCAGGGCCAGCAGTTGGACTGGACTATGCCTGTGGGGCCCTTCTATTCTACAGTTCAGTGATAAACATGTAAATTCTCACTGCAACTAGTGCTGGCAAAACTGTACAGAGATGGTTCTAAAGAGGAGAGCTCTGACCAAGCCCTCTGCCCTTCCCTTTCCAGGCTGAGGACTTGTCAGATTCGGCCTTTGCTGCTCGGCACGGGAAGTGTGAGGAGATGGAGCGGGCGCGGTGGCTCTGGAGCACGAGCGTCCCCCCGCAGCGCCGGGGCAGCAGGTACAGCCCTGCCCGCAGGGCCTCAAACCCAGCACTGGCATGCTCCTGGGAGCACCTGGGGATTCATAAAAGGGGTTGAGAGCTGGTGCTGGTGTTGAAAAATTTGGCACCATCCAGCCTGAGGAGCCCATGAGGGAGCGGGGAACAGTGTTGCTTAGGTGGGGGTGAAGCTACAGCCCAGTTTGGCTGCAGGCAGCTGCACCATCTGCTTTCTCAAGCACTTCTACTACTCCAGAAGCATGGGAGATGCTGTGCCAGCCCGGGAGTGCAGGGGATGGCACAGGGCTTGCGATGGCATCATTCCTGCAGGATCAGGGGCTCTGTCACTGGACACTCAGTTCCCTTTCTGCTGTGTCTTCACGAGTGGGTGCCTAAAACCACCACTGTTTGCAGCTGTTGATCTCATCATAAACCTGCACAAGAAGAGATTTGCTCTTCTCGTTTCCATCGCCGAGGCTGTGGTTGCCTGGAGTCACTTTGTTCTGGGGCAGAGACGCTGCTGAGCCACAGCTCTGTCACTGCCCTCCACGCTGGTTTGGTTTCGCTTCTGCCTGGTCGGTGCCTGCCATTGTGGGGGTTCCTGCAGCAGCTTCTGCAGGTGCAGACCTGGCCTGTGTCAAACCCCGCTCGTGCTGCTGCACCTGCAGTTCCCAGAGCTCCTGGAGAGTGGGATGTTCTGCTGTTTCTTTAGCCCATTTCTTATGTCTGAAGTCCTTGATGGCCACTTGCTGTTGCAGTTCATCTTGGAGAGCTGTGTGTGGATTTGGGAAGTCAGTTACGTTTCTCTGCTTGTAGCCTGTGGGTTTTTTGTCTGGACTCTGTGTGGGGGCTTAGACTTTGGTAATTCTTGGTTGAAATCTGAGGTCTCAGGGTTTCACTGTGCTCCTCCTGCTCCCAGCTGCTGAAATTGCTGCATTTCCAGCATTGCTGATTCCCTGCACTCAGTCCCCGAGCTTCTGCTAGGGATCACCTGGTGTGAGGAGGGGAAAGCACTTTGCAGTGTCTTGATTTCATAGGGAGCTTCTCATCGTGGTGTTTGTGCAGCACTGGGAGCGTAGGAGATGTGTGGGACATGGAACCTCAGGAGAGCAGCATCAGTGATGCATCCAGCCAGTGGAAATGGGACAGGGATGGGCCTGGGTGTGTGGCATTCCCTGCTCGTGTTCCCATCAGGGCAAAAGGATCTTGGGGTGGGATCAGGCAGCAGTAGGGGAGCATGGCTGGGCTCTCAAACCTGCTCCTGTCTCAGGTCCTACAGATCAACAGACGGACGGACGACCCCCCAGCTGGGGAACCCCTCGACTCCCCAGCCAGCATCCCCTGAGGTGGGCAGCTACCACTCCCACTTGGAGCTATCCCACACCCACTCACCACGCAGCCCCATCAGCCCCGAACTGCTCTGTGCCCCCCTGACCCCCCTGTCCCGGGACTCCCTGCGGCTCCTGTCCAGCGAGGACACGCGTTGCTCCACGCCCGAGGCCGGCCTGGACGAGCAGGTGGGTTCTGGCTGTGGCCGGGGCAGGTGTGGCACCGCAGGTGACCTGGTGAGGGGAGGCAGGTGTGGCACCGCAGGTGACCTGGTGAGGGGAGGCAGCCTGGAAGGTGCCTGCGGGCAGTGCCTGCGGGCTGGGCCGGGCGGGATCACGGGCAGTGGGAGGGGCTGCCAGCAGCTGGCTCTGCCGTGTCCTCTCCACATCTGCTGAAGCCCCGGGCGCTGCTCCGGGCTGGGGCTCCGCACCAGGAGCGGCTCTGGCCTCGGATCCGCGCGGGGAGTGAGGACAGAAGGCTTTGGCAGGGGCTGTCCGTGACTCGGTTCTCTTCCCCAGGCCGTGCAGCCCTGGGAGCGCCGCACCTTCCCGCTGTGCTACGACCCCCGGACGGAGTGCGAGGAGCAGCCCGACGCCCAGGACCGGCTCTCGCGCTGCACCCGCCGCACGTCGGGCAGCAAATCCTCCCGGGAATGCGATGGCACTTCGGCTTCGCCCAGCCTGCCCGGCCTCAAGAGCCGAACCCCGCTGGCCCCCCCCTCCTCCTCCTCCTCCTCTTCCTCCTCTTCCTCCTCCTCCTCCTCCTGCTCCGCAGTCCTGCGGCCAGCGCACAGATAGAGACACACGGGGAGACATGAGCAAACCAACACACAGAACTAACTCTTGGCATTAAAGCTTCCAAAATCTGCGTTTGATATTCAAACATCCTGCCGGGAATTTTCACAGTTTTTAGTGAATTTAAGGAGTTTAGAAACTGTTTTTTGTTTTCTTTTTTTTTTTTCCTTTGTTTTCTTTTTTTTTTTCCTTTCTTTTTTTTTTCCTTCTCCATGTTTCCTCGTCACATGAATGAACCCCCAGATTCCTCCCAGTGGAGTGAAGCCTCGGGAGGGGAGCAGCCCACCAGACCCCCTCCCCTTTCCTCCCTCCTTTAGGTGTATAAAACTAGAGCACAGGATTTAGCTGACTAGCAGATTTCGGGGATAGTTTTTCCCAACAAAAGGGTGTCGTTTTCTCTTAACCCACTCTCCCCCACCCTGAAAGGTTTTAGTGGAGTGAAATTAGTGGTGAAAAGTGACGTTTTGGGATTGCAACCTTCACTGTCTGGCTGTCCTCACCTGCAGAGTGCCCACCTGCACTTCTACCCTCGTGCGTTTTCCTGCCCCAGGGTGTAGTTCCAGGTATCCCAAGGGGAGATTTTGTCCCTCCCTGATCCTCCCTCTGCCCCTGGGGACACCACCCTTCTTCTCCCCTGGTTTGGAGCAGCCGTGGCTGTGGCTGCATTCCCAGCAGGGGGAAAGGAGGGACCTTGTGACTGCTCCCCGCTCAGCTCGGCGTGCAGGGTGGGAGTTGGGCAGCACCTTGTGCACACCTGGTGTGTTTCGAGGGCAGGGAGGGGAAGAGTCCTCGATGCTTTGAGCAGGAGCAGAATTCCCGGGGCACTTGGATGCCCTTGGGGGTGAGGCTGTTCAGCTGGAAGGGGGCTGTGGCCGGTGCTGGAGCTCTGCCCTCGCTGTGGGCTCGGGCAGTCGGGGGAGCCGTGAGCGAGGGCCGGGGGTCCCGCAGGTGGGTTTGTGTCAGACAAGGGGGGAGCAGAGAGGGAAGGATGGAGGCAGGAGGCGGCTCCCGGGGGATCGGGGTCGTCCTGATCCCACGTGGGGTCACCACAGCTTCGCTCCACTCCCGCACCGTCCCCGCAGCGGGGTCGGTTCCGATTCGCTGGCGGGGCCCCCTCGACAGGTCCTTGAGTTCCAGCCCCGGTTCGTTGTTCCTCCCCGTCCCCTCCGCCCGGTTCCGCCCCCGCAGCGATCCCGGCCCCGCGCACCGTCCCCTCCCTAACGCTTCCCGGTCCTGACGGTGTGGCTCCTGGGCCTGTCCTGTTGCTAGCATTGTGCCTGTCTTATGTATAATCACATCACCAAAAAAACGGGAAAAAAAAAAAACAAAAGGCCTTTTTTTTTTTTTTTTCCATTTTGTAATCGTAAAGAAATAGTCGCTGAACTGCTTCATGGTCGGGGTTTTCACAATTTTCAACATGATCTCGTGGTTTTGGTTCTGTTCTAGTTTAAAGGATCCGTCATTGTTTCTTTAAAACAAAAACCCAACAAACAACGGCGCTACCATATCCCTCTGCAGAAGTGCTTTTCTATTTATAAGGTTGAAAATTCTGAATAACCCTTTTAGCATTATAAAAACCACACACAAAAAAAAAAACCCACCTTGTATTTTGTAAATATTTTCTTTTCCTGCTTTGAGCTGTGTAATGTCCTTGTTATATAGAAATGCTTTTCTTCCGAGAAGCTGATCTTTGTTAATGTCTTGATTCTGTTGGCAAAGCACAAATGTGCTTATAAAAAAAAAAAAAANATAACCCTTTTAGCATTATAAAAACCACACACAAAAAAAAAAACCCACCTTGTATTTTGTAAATATTTTCTTTTCCTGCTTTGAGCTGTGTAATGTCCTTGTTATATAGAAATGCTTTTCTTCCGAGAAGCTGATCTTTGTTAATGTCTTGATTCTGTTGGCAAAGCACAAATGTGCTTATAAAAAAAAAAAAAAGAAGAAAAGATTAAAAAAAAAATTAAAACGTAATATTCCATTTGATGAGTGTGAAACGCTGGGCTGGGACGGGGAAGGGGCCCTCAGTGCACTCGGATCAGCTGCTTCCCTCCTGCCTTTCAGCGGCCTTTTTTCCTCTGTGATTGTCATCTTCCAGCAGTTACTGTCCGCAAGAGGAGGAAGCCCCGGGCTGGGGGTTATTTCACATTTCTGGGGTTAACCGGGTGCTGCTGGTTCTCTTCCAGGGCCTGTTCTGTGTTTCCTGGCTCCACCAGGCAGGGTCACCCCTCCTGCACCCCTCTGTGCTGCCCCATCGATGACTGTGTGGATGGATCCCCCACCCCGCGTCCCCCCATGCAAAAGAGGTGCCAATTATCATTATCATTATCGTAGTAATGACTTTATTTCCAAATTCACTTTTACGGCAACAGTGTAAACCAGTTGTTAAACACACGATACACTATGGACACCCACAGACAGAAGCTAAGCTAGAATGATACACTGAGATCAAACCTTCCCTCCCTCCCCGCGCAGCGCGGGGCCCTGGGGCTGCCAACACCACACGGGCTGGCACCGACCTTTGCTAACACGCAGAATCTTTTGGAGTGCAGAAACACGATTTTTTTTTTTTTTAAATCAGTGCCGGTTTTAACCCTTTTCAGACCCAAGATGTGTGTGGAGTAAAGGAAAAGCCGGGGGTCAGGTTGTCCGGCTGCTCACGGGGACCCTCAGGCCTGGGTCTGAACGCAGGGTTGGGGCAGGGGACGTGGCTCGGGCTGCTGGAGGGGACAGCGGGTGACACGGTGGATGCAAAGGGCTGTCCTGGCACCGCACGGCCCCGGGGGGACGACAGCCGGGCTGAGGACACTCAGAGGAGGAAGGGGCTGCTCGCTGGAGCTCGGTGCACACGGAGGACTGCCCAGCCCTGGGAGCTGGAGTCCCTCGGGGGCTGCACGGAGGGGACAGGGCTGGCAGAGGACGGGCGAGCTCAGCTGCCCCGTCCTGCAGCCCTGAAGGGGTAAGGAGGTGATGCTTTGAGGGTTCTCCCAACTTGCTCGTTCCACAAAGGACAAAAACCGCGGCGGCTCCTACAGAGCCACAGAGTCGGGGACGGAGCACAGAGTCTTACAATCATGGAGTCACGTGAACGGAGCGAGTGACAAGCTGGACAAGGCGGTGGTGCTGGACCAGCCTCTCCCCAGCAATAAAGCAGCTCCTGGGGCTGCAGAGAGAAGGGTTGGACCCCCCAAACCATCCCCATCCACAGCCAGGCCTGCAGCAGCCCAGCCCCGCAGAGGGATGGGGGTGACAGCGGGTTCAGAGCTCCGGCAGGATGGGAGCAGGTCCTGTCCTGGGAGAAACTGCTGCTCTGCCCAGGAATGCTGCTCTGGCAGCCTCGGTGGCACCCAGCCACCACCCCAAGGACAACCAGGGGCCCTGACCCCCCGCCAGCCCTGTCAGACCAGGATTCCAGCCCTTGCTGGGAAAGCATGGCTTTCCCTGCAGCACAGCCTGGGGGTGCAGGGGCTGCACCCCTCTGCCCTCCCACCTCCAGCTGCACCCCCAGAGCTCGGCTGGGGCTCCTGGGGGAGACAGGCGGGAGGACACACACGGAGCTGCACTGGTGGCTTCTCGGCCTCTTTGGTTGTAGAGGGAAGGGGCAGGGGGGGACAGCCACGGGACCCCCTTGTGCTCCCCAGGGAGCCACAGGAACAAAAGCAGCCAAAGCAATGACTCGACTGGCTCCTGTCCCCGAGCGGTGCTGGGGTGCTCAGTGCTGGGTGAGGGGTGAGACGCTGCCAGCTCACACCCGGGGAGCGCCCGGAAAGGGGCTGCAGTGCCAGGGAGCAGCCGCTGGCCCCGGGCTGCGGGAGCTGCTGCCGCCTCCCTCGCGGCTCCCCCGCGTCCTCCCGGGGTCTCACCGCTGCCACCGGCACAGCAGAGCCATGGAGCTGCCACCTCCGCCATCGCTGAGCTGACCTTGCAGGGAAAGAAAAAGAACAACCCAAAAATGTCACAAGCTGCACCCAAATCCAGGAGCCATCCCAGCCCTGGAGCTGTGAGTGCCCCTCATCCAAGCTCCCGGGGCGGTGCCCGGCCCCCCCGGCAGACATGCGGTGCCGGGCTCCTCCTGCGGCACCGGGGCTGGGCACGGCCCGCAGCCGGCCGAGCTCCCCGGGCCCCCGGCTGGGCTGCGGCGGAGCCGGCGCGGGGCAGCTCAAAACTACTTACAGCATTTATTTTTTTAAACACATGCTCGTTTATGAAAACAATCACCCTGGCACGGTCCAAGCATATACAGACAAATCTACTCTACGACACGAGGGGCTGCCAAAGGAATGGGGAAAAGCCTCTACTCATCCACTCAGCGGTTCCAGCACAGCCACGGAGAGGGGAACGGCCGGCCGGGGCCCCTCGGAGCGGGCGCCCGGCGTCGCCTGAACTCCAGCTGCCGGAGCTGAGAGCGGGTTAGGGGGTACCTGGCCGTTATCTTCATACACATCTCGGCTTTCGGAAATAAAAACAAAAGGTTTCTTCCAAATCAGCAGGCAAATTTAACGCGGGGAGGGAGGGCAGCTCCCCGCAGCCCTGGCTGCGCACCCAGGATGCGTCCGGCCCGCGGGCCAGCCCGGCCAGCGGCAGGGCACGAGCTGGGCAAGCTCACAGCCCCTTCCCGGGAGGGCCACCCGCTGCCCTGTGCTGGTGCGGGGTGCTCGGGCCAGCCTCGTGCTGTGGCCGCCCCTCGGGCCCCCTCCCCGCCTCCCCGGGCAGGGCTGGACAGCGAGGGACGCGGCAGGAGCGGGGGGAGCGCGGGGACGGGGACGGGCTGTGCGCTCCGAGGAGCAGGGGGAGAGGAGGTTTTGTACCTCATAGTGTCACTGATTTTGAAGTCCTGGAGCTAGAGCTGAATGAACAGTAAAAGCAGGTTAAATCATTAACCAGTTAGGGACGGGGAAGCAGCTGTAAAAGGAACAGAGGAAGAAGGCCAGATTATTATTTTTGTTTCTTTTCTTTTTTGTTTCCTTTCCTTGTCTTCTCTCCTGGTGGCCGCCGTGCCGCGATCACAAGCCCTGCTTGGCCAGCGAGGCGGACACCTCGTCGGCTAGCGTGGCCAGCTGGGGGGAGTCCACCAGGTTGATGCTGCCGGTGGAGGAGACGTTGCTAAGGCGGCGCGGGGAGGCATCTCCGGAGATGGTGGGGGACTTGTAGACGATTTCGGCGCCGTGGTCGGTCTTGGCTTTGGCGTTCTCGCGGAAGGTCAGCTTGTGGGTCTCAATCTGCGAGGGAGAGGAGGGCGGTCAGGGGGCAGGGCCGGGGCACAGGGGGACCTGCCAGGTGTCCACTCGGGCACGGCCGCCGAGAGGTGGGAGCAGAGCTCAGAGCAGTGGACCAGTGTCCCCGGTGCCCCAGCCCTCAGGCGCGCCCCAGGCACCAGAGGGGGCGGCGGGACCTGAGCATCTGGATGCTGCCAAATCCTCCCAGGCGAGGTCCTGGGTCCCAGAACACAGAGGGCACAACCTGGGCTGCTCCCACTCCCCTGGCAGAGATTACGGGGGCACGTGGCACATGAAGCTTCCCTTAGCCCAGGGAGCTGCTCCCAGGAGCCAAACCCCTCGCCCGGTGAACTGCATCTGGTTTGCTACTTACAGGTGCCCTCCCCAGCCGAGTGCAAGGCTGGGGGCTGGCTCTCCGTGGGGCTGAGTGGCTCCAGCACCAGGGCCTGGAGCCCAGCGGGGTCTGGGCTCGGGGTCCGGGTCTTGTCTTCCTTGCCTTTCTCTCTCTACAGGTGAAGAAACCCGCCCAGGGCAGGGGGGGCAAAAAATGCATCAGCAACAAAAACCAGGATCCAAGAAATGTCAGCCAGAAGGAAAAAGACAAAAAATACAGAAAAGAAATAGAAAACTGAGGAGAAAAAGATCTGAAAAACAGGGCCATTCACTGACTCATAGGAAGAAGAGTGGCTGCCTTTGGAGCCAGGGAGGAAAACTCTCCAGGAACAGCAAGGGAGAGCACAGGGACTTGGGCAGAGCATGGAGCACCCAGCTCCCCAGGGCAGACCCGGCCCAGGAACCAGAGTTCAGCCTAAAGAGCTGTGGACTGTGAGTCCAAATGTGGATCTGTGTGTCACAGAGCAAGGAGGGGGCTTGGGGACACGGGAAAGGGGCAGCAGAGCTGCACCTGGACTCAGTTACACCCACAGCCTCCTCCAGGCTGGGTTTAGGCAGGGGAGGGGCAGCCACCAGGCTGGAAGGCTGACGTGGTGATGCCACTGCTGGGTCACAGCCTTGCAGAGAAACTCCCCTGCAAAGGGCAAGTTCTTCAAACTATGGCCCAGTGAATGTGCCAGGATGTGCCAGAGCCACCACTGGAATCACACCACCGATGGCAAAGGGCTCAGTGAAGCCCAGGGGAGGCTGATGCACGGCAGAGAGAAGGGTAAGGAAGTCAAGCGGTCCCGCAGTCAGAGGCCAGCTGGAGGTGAGAGCTGGAGCTGCACAGAGAACACGTGGCCAAGAACAAAGTGCCAAAATACAGGAGCTGAAACAGAACCTTCCCCTCCCGCTGAGACAAAAGTGCTGCAAAAACAAGCGAGATAAAAACCTCTTTTCCCTGGGGAAGCTGAACCCTGCGTGTCGCCAGGCTGGAGTCTCAGCTCTGTGCTTACCTGATGTCCTCCCCCCCCTGCCTGCTGGGGACTCGGTGGCCTTGAAGCCCAGCTGTGGGGCTGTTTTACTTGGCTAAGACCCACTGAAGTCACCATCAAAGCCTCGGTGGGAACAGCTCAGCCCAAGTTCAGTACTTCCCTGACCCCAGTGCCTTTTGTCTTTCCATTTAAATCCCCCCAACACTCCCCTTCCTTCACAGAGCCCTTGGCCAGGAAGGAGAAATCACCTCCTGAAGGGCCAGTTTGCTGCAAAGTCACCTGTTCTAAATAAAGCTGAGCCTTTAATGCTCCACTTTCCCTGGGGATCCAACACCCCTGCAGCTCCCCAGCTGCCAGCTCTGTGTCACAGCAGCAGCAGGACTTGCTGATGGTGACACTTGGTCGTGGGAAAGGTTTGAGACACAAACACAAACTTCAGAGGCAGCAGAAAGAGCAGGAAACCACAGGAGAAGCTGTCACTGACGCACGCCCACCCAGGTGGCCCCGGGCCCAGAGGGACCCAGAGACATCCTGGCAGCAGTGCCACAGCTCTGCCCCTGCCCAAGGCCAGACCCGCCCACGCCCAGGGCGGGACACGCCTGTCCCCAGGGCCCTTCACCTTTTTATTGCCTCCTCCAGGGACGTGGCTGATGTTGTCTAGGGACCCGATTTTCGACTGCACCTTGTCTTTGAAGTCCAGTTTCTCAGATTTCACCTCCACCTGGCCACCACCTGGAAGAGAAGGGTGAGAGGTGGGTCAGGAGCCAGGAACGGCACCCAGCACTGCAGGGCTCACTGGGATGCTCCAGTCACTGCCCCCCCTCACCCCCGTGAGCTCCCGGGGCCAGCACAGCCTGGAGGGTACCTGGTTTGTGATGGATGTTGCCCAGGGAACCACATTTGGATGTCACATGGCTCAGGTCCACTGGCTTGTAAACGATTTGCACCTGTCCGTGTGAGAGAGGAAAAGGGGATGAGCTGGTGGCCAGCACGGGCAGCTGGGGAGGGGGAGCACAACACACAGCAGCACCTGAGCTGGACTGGAGGGAAAGGACAGCTCCAGCCCCAGGAGGATTAATGACACCAAAGAAACTGCCATCAGAAATGGGAGATCATTAATGCCCGTGTGCAGTAGCCTCTCAACATGTCAGCATGCACGAGATCACCTCTCCACAGAGGGGGCAGTAGAGGCAATTTTAAAGTGCTCGAGTGAGAGAGAAAGTGGAGTGGTAATTAATTAAGATTTGCATACACATCATCCAAAAGGAGGAGATATACCAGAGAGAAAACGTAAAAAATAAATACCTTTTCTGGTGTAAAACATAAAGTTTATGTCCACAAAAACTGAAAGAACAGAAATGATCAATGTGCACAGAACTTTCAAAAGAGTGACCAAAATATGCATTTCTGAAAAATGCTGTAACAGAAATAAGGGTTAAAAACAAACCAAAAAAAAAAGCAAAGCAAAGTCTAAATATCTGGAGTTCACATCATAGAAATTAAAATGGCAATTATAAAATACTGGACCACAACAGCACTTTGTGATATTTAAGCTCTGTTTGGGCGTGCTTTGCCCATGCCATCTCTCAGGGCGGGCTCCAGCAACCCCAGGGCTCCCCCCATGCCCATGCCCATGGCCATGCCCATGCCCAGGCCCATGCCCATGCCCATGCCCATGGCCATGCCCAGGCCCATGCCCAGGCCCATGGCCATGCCCATGCCCAGGCCCATGGCCATGGCCAGGCCACGCTGGGCACGGCCCCGGGGCAGGGGACGACACGGGGACAGGCGGGGCCGCAGTGCCACGAGAGCACAGGGGGGCAGAAAACATCCCCTGGACCCCAGAGGTTACCCTGGAGCCTGGTGTGGCACTCACACGGGTCAGCTGCTGCTGGGGGAAGCGGGGCTGGGCAGGAGAAACGGCACCATCCACAGCTCAGGGCTGGCTCTGCCTCTGGGGACAGCCTGGCCTGCCCGGGCAGCACCTGCTGCTCTCCTGTTTCCCCCAGGCACCACAGCAGGTGGGATGCTCTCACCAAGCCCAGAAGGATGTGCCAGCACCAAAGGGAGCTGGGCACAGGAGCTGACTCCTCCCGGCAGCCCCCGAACCAGCACCAAGGATCCAGTGCAGCCTCTGCTCCCATCTGAGCACCCGGGGCTGACCCAAAAGCCCCAGGGAAGGTTCATCCTTCGGTCCTCACGCTGGCCCCAGCACCCTCAGTGACTGTCACGGCCCTGAGAAACAGCCCTCACCCCACCATGGAGCCAGGGAAAGGAGGCACAGAGGCTCAGCCCCAGGCACAGAGCCCTGCTGAGCTGCCTTGCCTCCGATGCTCAGGCAGACCAAAAGGCACATGTGACAGGAGACAGAGAGGGAGAACAGCAACCCCTCGGGGTCTGGGAGCACACTGGGACACAGACGTGGAGACAGCGCGGGGAAAGGTCGCATGCTTAATGCACTTGGACAGGACAGGAGTGGGATTTGGTTGGGAAGTAGGAAACAGACCCAAAAAGGGCAGCTGGTGCCTTTCTAATCCCAGCTGGGACCCTGAAGGGTCTCTCAGCAATTCAGGCACCACTGAGACCTGGGACTGAAAGTCCTCCTGTTTCCAGAACAAGCCATCAGCAATTGGGACTTTCTGCTCTCGTTCCCCGTCCCTTTTTTGACAGACAGGACTCTGTCATCCCTTCCCATCCTGCTGGGGAGCAGAGAAGGATCCTCCCCACTTCAGCAAGAAAGGAAAAGGGCAACAGAGTTGTTTGCCTGGGAAACCAGTGCCAGAGACCTGGGGATCCCACCCCTCAGCACCAGCAGTGCCAAGGCCAACTTCTGCCTAAGGCATCCTCTGGTCAGAGCATCCACGGGCTTAAAAATCCAGGTACCAGCCCCAGGGAGTGACAGTTCCCTCTGGAAGCAGCGATGGCTGGGCAGGGGGTGCTGCTCTCATGGGGGTTAAGTCCCAAAGGCCACTGAAGCCCTGGGGTCTCTTGTTGCCCCTCTCCCCAGGGAGCCCCAGGGCCCAGGACAGCCTGTGCAGCCACACTCTGCCCCTGTCAGGCTTTGCTCCCAGGGCTGCTGCAGCCAGGCACAGCTCGTGGGGTTTTCAGTCCTGGCAGGGCCCGGGGAGGGATCACAACCCCCAGATGAAAATCCAGGTAATTCTTAACCCAGTGCAGCTGCAAACGCCCACGGCGGGAGCTCTGCGGAGGAAGGGACGAGCTCATCACCAGCCATGGCACAGAGGACTCGTGGCCAACACCAGCTCCTGGTCCACCACACCCTGGGCAGCCCAGGCAGGGCAGGACCCCAGAGCAAGGAAGAGGAACAACCATGGAACTGCTTCACAGGGGTCTGAGCTCTGCAGAGCAGCTCCTCTGGCCCGTGAAGTAACTGCAGAGTGACACCAAATCTAAGCCAGAGGTTGCAAAGCCAGCTGTGTCCCTGTGTTCCCCTGCCAGGCCTTCTGCAAGGCTCAGTTTCTCAGGGAGGGTGTCCACAGAGATCAAAAACAGCCCAAGGAAAATCCATGGGGAACATCTCAGACCAGGCCCCACAAACCCCAGTCACACTGTCTGGGGTCTCAGGGACGTGCCTTCCTCGGTCCAGCATCCTTCCTGGACCCAAACTGTCTCCAGCTGTAAATCCACCAACCTCTGTGGAGTTTCTCCAGGTTTCTGGCACAGTAACTGAAAGCTGAGTCTGGTATTTATGTGGGAACAGCTGGAAATGCCAGCGTTCAAATCAATTAACTCAACAATACCTCAGGCTCAGCCTCCGTGGGCGCTGCTGGACACATTCGTTAGCAAGGAGAAACTTAATATTTGCATGGATCATACTTGCCTGATGGGAATGGGCACGTTGGGCAGGATCATGTCCAATTTAGCAGCACACTGAGCAATGAGGACTGGGTCTGCCCATAAATCTGCCCACCTCCTGCACCACCGTGTGCCAGGGCCCCGTCCCGCAGACCAGGAGGCTTTCAGCCTTGCAGGCAGTGCAGAACCCTGGAGTTACTGGGATGTTTTGTTACAGACGTGGTTTGGACACGGGGCAGTTAGTTCTGTCCATGTCAGGCATGTCCAGGACTTGTTAGGGGTCATTTTTGGGTTAACGGGGTTAAATGACAGCACGTCCCCAATGGCTATGTGACAGCAGGGTGGCTGCAGATAGCATTGGTGATTAGTGTAACAACATGCCACTAAAATCAGGATTATTACAGTGCATTCAAAGTGTGAAGGTACTCACACTGCCTCCGCCCGGGATGTGTTTGATATTATCCTTTGAGCCACACTTGGATTGAACGCTGCTAAAGTCCAGCTTCTTATTAATTATCTGCACCTTTGGTAGCCAGAAAAGAGTCATTGCACGTCACCAATAGCTATCTGATGGCAGGGTCGCTGCAGATAGCATTGGCAGTTTAGTGTACACAACATGCCACTTATTATAAGAACTGTTATAGAGCATTGAAAGTGTGAAGGTACTCACACTGCCTCCGCCCGGGATGTGTTTGATATTATCCTTTGAGCCACACTTGGATTGAACGCTGCTAAAGTCCAGCTTCTTATTAATTATCTGCACCTTTGGTAGCCAGAAAAGAGCGTGAGAAACAACATGACCATCTGCAGCTTGACCATGTGTTATAGCCCTAAGACCAGGAGCCTGCCTTCCAGTGCCAGGAGTAAAAGGGAACATCTCTGGCTTGCTGCACAGATTTGTCTGCTCCTGGGCTGGAAGGGGAAGATGGAGGCGGGCAGGTTATAGCTTGAGACTGGATAGGCCTGGGTGGTGATGCAGCCCTGGGTCCCAGGCCACAAACACCAGCCAAAAAGCCAGCTCAGCCTGGATCCCTCCACTGAACACAACGGGGAACTCGCTGGGCAGCAGAGGCAGGGCTGAGAGGCACCACCAGGGCTCGGAGACTCAGCTTCTGCAGAGCTGGGAGGAGGAGAGAAAAATGCCTTCCCAGCTCCAGCTCCGTGCCAGGCACCTCAGTCCCCCTCTGGGCCAGGCACACCTGGGCAAACAGGTGCCACTGGCCGGGCTGGGGAGCAGGAGCTGCGTGTCCAGCACTGGGAGAGGACACGGAGCTCTGCTCTGCACAGGGCTCACACTCCCTCCACAGCCACCAGGAGAAAGCCAACGTGGCCAGGGGTGCAGCCCCGGGCCCCATCCCAGGGGTGCAGCCCCACCCCAGGGGTGCAGCCCCATCCCAGGGCTGTGGCACATCCCTAACCAGTCTCCCGAGCGAGGCTGGGAAGGGCTGGGGCCAGGTGGGGACCACTGCTAGCCACACCCTCCAGCCCCAGAGCCCTCCCTCCTCGCTGATTGCTGTGCTCATGGAGCTCCTTCCACTCAGGGCTTGTTTTCCCCAGGGGTTGTGCAGGGGGTGACCTCAGGCACCCGAGCAGCTCTTCCAGCCAACCCGAGGGTGAAGACAATCCCTGCTCCTTCCCCACACACCCTGCAGGGGCTTTGCAGCCCCCACAGGTGTAAATGCAGGTAACAAGCCACAGGTGTGAAGCACAGCCCTGTGAGAGGCACCACGAGAGCCCCCAGCAGCGTCACATCCCCGGGCACGGTCGCTCCTGGTGGCACCATCCCAGAGCTGAGCGGGCACCTCGCCTCCACCCCAGCGTGCCAGCCCCAGCCTGGAGACTGCTCCTGCCAGGAGAGCTCCCTGCCACGCCCTGGCTCTCCAGCACGAGAAGCACCACGGCTGGCGTGTGCCTCCAGCAGGGTTTTCCAAGTTCACATCAACTAATCCTGCAAATCAGGGCCCGGCTCTGCCAGCCCAGGCTTTGCCAGAGCAGCACTCGGTGGTCCAGCCACAACAGAAGTGCTCAGACCACGCAGGAGCACTGGCAGAGACGTGGCCTGGCTGCCCCTGGCGTGTGCCCCGTGCTCCTTGGCTTGCCCAGGCTGGGGGTCTGGAATCTGCACGGCGGGCAGGCTCCAAACCCATTTCTGACCAAACATCAATCATCAATCAAACATCTGGGATCAGCCCCTTCTGCTCCAGCTGCAGCCATTCTGCTGAGAGCAGCCTCGTGGCCCACAGAGCCCCCAGCAGAGCATCCAGCCCTTCTCCCCTGCAAAGAGCAAGGAATTGTCCCAAATTCAGCTGTTCTTACTCTTTCAGCAACAACAACAGAGAGGCAGAGAGGGAAAATAACAACTTGTAGAAGCTGGATGAAAAAAGAACAAGCAAATAATTTAACTATTTTCCAGTAAACAAGGGTTCCTTCTAAAATCCCTGCAGAACAGGGTTTGTGGGGGTGGGAAGAAAAACCTATGTCTTGTGCTAAGTGGGCAGGAGGGCTGAGCCCCCCCAAAAAGGACACTGAGCTCATGTGCTGCTGTCTCATGACCAAGAGCCCTGCCCAGGCTCCAGAGCCCCCCTGGATCGTGGCACAAAGCCAGTAAATCGCCAGCCACGGTGGAAAATGCCTGGAAAGGCCATGGAAAAGCAGGCTGCCACTTCACAGGACAGCTTGAAGCCAGCTCAAAGGCCCCCCCCGTGCCAAAGGGGGACATTCAGAGCCACCGAGGTACCTGCCCACACAAAATGTCATGCACAGCACTCAGGGGACGTTTGCTGTGGCTCTGCGAGGTCTGGAGCCAGGCAGTGCCCCCTGCCAGGCTTGCAGAATTTAACCCAAGACCCTCATTCCCAAGCACGTGGAGCCCAGAGGCCACTTTGCTGCTCGTGAATCAACTTTTCTGGGAGTGCAAAGTGTTTGAAAGGACAGAAGTGCCAGCAGTGCCACCCTGCACCGTGTAGGCAGACAGCAGTGATGGCACAACACAACCCAAATCCTTGCCAACAGAGCTGGACCCAAAGTCCCGGTGCCTGGCACAACGTGGGGTCCGAGCCTGAGACCCCCACAAGGAGGAGACAGACCCTCCTGTCCTCTCCTGCAGTGCTGGAAGGACTGCTCCAGGCACAGGGTGGGATTCAGAAACACAGCCCTGCTCCTGCCCCTCCCCAGGGCTGCAGCTCACAACCTGCTGTGCCTAGCTGGACACCCCCAGGCAGTGTCATTCCCCCGGCAGCCACCCACGAGACCCCCACCACGACGTCCACGGGGCAGCCGAGGTGCACGAAGCCAGGCCAGGAATTCCAGGCCAAGCAGCCAAGCCAAAGCCTTTCGGACACACCAGAGTCAGGCCGGAGCCCTGCCC
>VZSE01015544.1:1310-14778 GCA_013398275.1 Promerops cafer
GAAAGTCTCCATGACAATTTGCAAGAGGGACTTCTCTCCCCAAGCAAACTAATGAAAGACTACTTTTAAGGGTGGTAAACTGACTGAAAATATAGAGTTTTGTTTTTTTACATTGACAGTGGGAAGGAAAAAAGTTGTGGGGAGGGGAAGAGTCTGAAGGGGTTTTGTTTGTTTGTTTGTTTTCTCATTTTTTCTTCCTTTAGTTACTGTCAGTAAACCTCTCTTTATACCCTTTTAAGTTTTGAGCCTGTTTTGCCTTTCTCCTAATCCCATCTCACAGCAAGAAATGAGTAAGTACCCCCCAGTGAGTGCACCTGTGATTGGCCAGCACAAAAACTACTACACTATTTGATGCATTAGCTAAGAAATTTCGAATTGGCGAACCTAAACCACTACAATGATTTACAGTGATTGAAAACAGACACATGAATGGAATGTTTGAGGCATGTTTTCTGTCATAAACTAGCAGAGATCTTGGGGTCCAATTAGAGAGTGGTCGTTTATCTGTAATGGACAATAATAAAAGGGAGCTCGCATGAGAAAAAAGGAGAGAAGAAAAAAAATACCACCTGTGGAGCTCAAAAACTACAACTGTCAGTGTGCTTTCATTGGTGACATTTAGATTTTTTTTCTTTACATTTAGGTTTTTTCTTTACATTTGGTTTCATCACCAACATTAATGATCTTCAAACTTTTTCACTATTTCTGCAAAAGCTGCCTTTTCCTTACCCACCACAATTTCCATGTCATTCTTCATTTACATTTATAGCTTTTGTCTCTGCTACTGCTTAAGATCAGATTAATATTTTTCTTATCCTCCAGACTATCTAACCTCATGGTTTTCCTAATTAATGCAACACTGTTGTGCACACCTTCCAGAATTCCTCCAATCTACACACATCTACAGCATTCCCCCAACCCTCAGGATGGATGTCCACCTGCAATTACATCAGATTGAGCTGCTAGTTCAGTGATAAATACAACTCTAAAGAGTTGTCATCTCCTAAACCTTTCACTTTGTATACCACCTGTGGAGACCAAAATTGCTTCAAGATAAACTGTTTAATAAAAATCATAACAAGATGCAAAGTACTGTACAGCAGGCAAAAACTGCACATACAAGTATACCAAAGAGGAGGGAACGACTGCCCTGTCTCCACACAGACATGAATGTCATAGAGAGTTACAAGAAATGTTCAGGGCAGGGAAGATCAAAACAATCTTTCTTCTACCACCTCCCATCTCCAGAACAAGTAGTAACTATTTCTGTAGCTATGCCACCTAGGTCCATGCCCCCCAAAAAACATAGGCTTTGGGCAACAAGACAACCACTGCATACAAACACAGTACAGAATCTGCAGTTACATCTAGTGCAGAAAAAAATCCCAGTTCTATCCAGCACTAATATTTTTCCACTTTGGTATCTTTATGCCACACATGTATTTGTGCCAATTCAAAATGTTTGTAAATCTATATGAACCTAAGATGAAAAGTTAAAATTTTTGTGTAAACATATAAATACAGGAGGCATATAGAGTATTCAAAATATATTTGCATTGCTACCACCCTAAACTTGAAAATACTTTGGCATATACTTAAGTATACTGCATAATTAGCCACATAGAAATTAACAGAACTGCTCCTAGTAGGAGAGTTTAATATATGTTTACAAGCTGAAGATCACTACATGCATACTGTATTCCAAAAATAATTTTTAAAAAATTAGGAAAATTCAAGACTTGAAGAGGGAGTAAGACATTAAAAAGCAACAGATTATTCACCTCCCTATCCACAAAGGGAATTTTACTTTGCCTAAACACTCATATTCACCAAAAAGGTTCAAATGAAAAAAAAAAAAAAGGAAGGAAAAAAAAGTGAGGTAGAAGACCACAGTTTTGGGGAAAATGTTGGAAATAATTTTCAACTAGGAATTTCAGGTTCAAATCTTCCATTTTCCTGAAGGAATGCAATCCCAGTGTCCCAAAAGATTTCATACTATAAAGCAATCAGAGATGCCCCTAAGCCTTACCTGTTCATGTTGCTATATTTTTTTGTCATAATTGAACATTCAGTGGAGCAGGAACAGGATTCGGCTGTCTCACTATACAAATATCACAGTCACTTAGCTAAACAGACAGTTCTGCTCTCTGTCCCAAAAGCATGTTTAAGTATTCCACATTAACTTAGGCAATACTGACAGGAAGAATCAAGACAAATCCACATCTGTATGCCATATAGGATGGTAGTTAAGATGCTGACATGCAAGACCTTGGTTCAAACCCATGCTCTGAATCAAGCAGAGCAACCCTGTACAATACTCTGATGAAATGATTTGGTTTGGACCACACAAACATCTTACTCTACAGCATGATGCTGTTTTCTAGGAGGTCTTGCTTTTTCCACTCAGTGAACTAAGTTCTCAAAGTATTTTTATAGTCAGTGGAGAGAGAAGGGAACGCTTACATAAAACAAGTAGATTTGCAGTACTAATCTAATCTAGGCCTCCTGAATCACTTCCTGGAAGAGGCAGACTCTCCGTTGCTGGCAGAAGAGTAAGCCAACTGAGTTGTGTCTTTCCTATACAGTTCACAGAGACCTGACAGGTTTTAAATGCTGAAGTCTGGGATAGTCACAGACATGCTTAGCAAGTCCAGCATGTGACACTAACAGCATATGCTGTGAAAAGTCCCCCATATATGTCCAATAAGTCTGACATGCCCAGTATGCCCATATGATTTATCTACATATGTTTGCTGTGCAGTCTGGCACTTGGAAAATCAGTTATTGCAGAAGTATGGAGAAAATTCACATCTTATATGCTCTTCATACAGAATACAGCATCTGACTGTAATATAGGTTTATTGGATCTGGCTGAGGTAAAGTTCACAGCTCTCACAGTGCTGTGCTTTGCATTAGTAGCTGTCTTGGGGTGATTTTATGATGATACTCTATTCCCTAATTGTCTTCTTTATGCCCAGAAATGGCTGCTGTAGCTTTAAGATGGACCTGGGGAAGGGATGGGGACCCTCCGGCTCCTGCACAGGCATTATTCAAAGACTTACTCCATGGCATGCTCGGGTGCTGTGGAGATCGGCGGTTACTTTTTTGCTTAACTAACTCGGGTTTTTTGGTAGCTTAAGCAAAAAGTTTCTTTTTTTTCCTTCTTTTTCCCTGGACTGCAGCAGAGATCCTTCGGGTTTGTTTTTTTTTTTTACCGAGAGCCTGTGGGACCAGCGGGGGGGCCGCTCTGAGCTCGAGACCTCAGAAAAAAACTAAACCAACAAGAGAAATGTTATAAATACATATTATGATATTGGCTTTTCACAAATATTAAAATGAATGTTATATGTATAATGGTAAAGTAACTTTGCTATAAAGATATAGTTTTTATTTCTGCTATTAACTAAACTTAGACATAGTAGTGAAATAGCTGATATAGTTATGCTTGTAATTGAACTGCCTGTTTGGTTGGGATAACACCCAGTGAACATATTGTGAAAAACGAGGTTCACTTTCCTGGTAAAGTTTAAAAGAGTTTAATAAAAAGACAGTAGGAAACAGAAATAAAGCAAAGGGTTAATGGCCGGGTGCTGAGGACCCTGCTACTGACATGCCAACTATCAGCACCTGCCGTCTGTAGACAGTATGGACAAAAGCCGAAGCTGGAGGTGATAATAAGAATGGACTAAAACCACAGCCAAGAAATGCGCATGCTCTAAAAAGGCGGACCCAAGGAGGGGCCATGTTAAACAGTTCTTGGAACATGTAAACTAGTTTGGAGGAAAGTTTAAATATGCATAATTGTTTATGAATATGCAATAGGCTGATGCAATAGAAAAGGTATGTAAAGGGTGTCTCCAAAATAGCAGGTGTGCTCTTGGCCGAGTGCCAAGCACCCGGCCGTTAAGCTTTGCTTTATTGTCTTTGTCTCCTATTGTCCTTTATTAAACTTTTAAATTTTACCAGGAGAGTGAATCTCATTTTTCAGAAGAAAAGACAGCAAAAATCCACCAGCTTCGTCTGCTGTGAGGGGGAGACCAACACCAGAAATTCAACAGGTTCCCATCTGTTTTGCCCGAGCTGCTGCGTGAACTCTTTTTTTCCCTTCCCTGAGACAAAGGGGCCAGCCGCCAATTTTGGCTTCCTGGCCAGCCAGCGTGTTTTTTTTTTCTTCCTCGGGCATTTTGGGGTTTCTTTTTTTTTGTGTTCTGCTGTGGGTGGGTATGTGGGGGTGTGTGAGGTAAGGTTCNTGGGTGGGTATGTGTGGGTGTGTGAGGTAAGGTTCTGAAAGTTCAATATCTAGCATTTATTCAGTCTTTTTCTGTGCCTTGCGGGCACCCCTTCTTTCTGTTAATAAACAGTTTTGGTTTTTTTCACTTTCACCCACTGGCATTCATTTCTTTCACTGGCAAAAAGGGATTACTGAAGCCCTTCTCTTTAGAGAAAACACTCATTCCAGAGCGTTTTCTCCTAGATTGGTCTCCAAACAGAGGCAGTAGCTGGACGGATGTCGATAACAGACCAGTGTTTTGGCTACTGTTGAGCAGTGCTGTCCCTCTGACATTCCTTCCCACATCAAAGCGATGGGAGTGGGCAAGATCCTGGGAGGGGACACAACCAGGCCAGCTGACCCAAATTAACCAAAGGGATATTCCATACCATATGATGTCAGCTCAGATATAAAAGCTAAGCAAGAGAGGAGGAAGGGGGGGGGCATTTGTGATTCTTCAGTGTTTGCCTCCCAGAGGAACCATTACGCATGCTGAAGCCCTGCTTCCCAGGAAGTGTCTGAACATCTCTTGCTGATGGGAAGTAGAGATTGACTTTTTTTCCCTTCACTTATAAGCGCACAGACTCTCGCTTATTTCTTTCTTTCGCTGTAATAAAACTGCCTTATCTCACTTGCTGGTTGTTCTCTATCTTGTTATAGCTGGGTAATGTGATGGCTGGCTCTCACAATTAAGGGATGAATATTATGTGTATGTTAAGAGAAGTTTTATAGATGTATAGTTATGTTATTGTGGTATGTTCTCCCCATAGTCTTCTTTCCTCTCCCCCTTGTATTGTTGTCACTGGATGGCCTTGATAATCTGGGGCATTTGGGGGAAGGGAAGGCTTGTTACTAGGGGGGCATGGCATGGCAACACCTGACCTCCAACCAAGTTGCAAGAAAGTAGTCTTCACCAATGGACGGTGAAGAAGAGTTGACTGACAGACTTTGGGAGGCGCCAGGGTTGGCTGATGCAACACCAGGGGTATAAAAAGTCACAGCAGCCATTTTTGTAGTCGAGCACATGGCAGTCAAGTCATGCGCTCCTAGTGATGCTGTCCTTTTTCCCTATTCAGTCCTTTGTTGTATTTTGTTAAGGTTTAATAAACCTTAGAAATTTTTAAAAGTGAGCATCGTTTCTCACAATCTTATCCTCTCCCCTGTCCTATTGGGAAAGGGAATGATAGAGCACCTTAGTTGACACCTGGCATCCAGCCAAGGTCAACCCACTACAAGAGGATATCCATGTTACAGAGGATATCTGCTTAATATGGTCCTAATTATTTTTATATGTATGGTTCAGAAATGAAAAATATAATTATTTTGTTTAAATCTAAATGCAAAAGATTTCTGTTGTCTTAACTGCCAAACCAAGATGAAAAATAAATAAATTTTCCAGCCCCAATTAGTGGTCTATTAAGAGATTCTCCCATAAGAAGCTTAGAAGCACTACCATTTCACTATGTTTTGGCAATGGACAAACTTTGATTAATTGCTTGTCCTTCTTTATACATCAGACAAATATATATAGTGAACTAGCAAATCTAGTACAAGCTTCTGTAGCAAGTGCAACTGCCATTGTTTTGCTCATGAAACTACTGTGCAGGTTCATTTAAATATGGTACTTGAAAATTTGTAAAACACCCCTCTAAAATACTCAATCTCTACTTCCTCTTGCCTCAACATACTCAGTCTTCACACAGTAGGAAAACACTTGGGATCCAAGAAGCCCCCATCCAAAAATAAGTCACGAGGGACTAATAAGCTTCAAGAATATCCCTTCTCTTCCAAATTTATTAGAAAATTGTCTCTTCAAAATTTATTAAAAGCAAAAAAAAAGCTTGAACAAAAGTTATTTTCATCCTTAGCATATGCCCTCGAAACTACTCTATATTGTTGAAGTGTTTGAATTCCATTGATGTTTTGATACCAGTTTTAACAAGGCCAGAATCTGAGCCATGGCTTCCCTTTATAATAAAAGGCAGCTATGTATATTGCTGGATCAGGACCAGTAGGCTTAGCAAAAAGCTGGTTCAAGTTACACCATTTAGACATTACAATCTTTTAAACTGCTTTTCAAATGTCTTAGGTCTTGTGTCTGCCTTGTTCTACTTTCTCTTAGCTTTATAGAAAAAAATTCTTTCTTCAGGCCCTGCTTAGAACTAAGGAATATTGATCTGAAATCTGATCTTCAAGAATGTCAGAAACAAAAGTAGCTGACCTGGTATGAAATATATTTAATAATTTCAGCTATATCAGCTGTTGATAATCATCAGTCAATACAGGTCATTTTCTTCCAGGAAAAATTTTAAAAATATACATATTCACAAAAGAATTTTCATGGCATGGCTCCTTTCCCACAAGTGCATTATGATTCTGTAATGTTATGGTGTATTTGGTTTGCATGGCAAGGTTTTGAGTAGGAGCAGGGGCTACAGGGGTGGCTTCTGTAAGAAGTTGCTGAAAGGTTCCCCTATGTCTGATAGAGCCAATGCCAGGAGGCTCCAGGATGGACCCACTGCTGGCCAAGTCCAAGCCAATCAACATGGTAGTAACAGTTATGTGATATTTAAGAAGGAAAAAAAAGGTATTGGGAAGAAGCAAATTACAGCCAGAGGAGTGAGAATATGTAAGAGAAACACTTATGCAGACACCAAGGTCAGTGGAGAAGGAGGGGTAGGAGGTGCTCCAGGCACTGGAGCTGAGATTTCCCTGCAGCCTGTGGTGAAGACCATGGTGAGGCAGCTGTGTCCCTGCAGCCCATGGAGGACCACAGGGGTGCAGAGATCCTCCTGCAGCCTGTGGAGGGCCCCACGCTAGAGCAGGTGGCTGTGTGAAGGAGTCTGTGACCCCATGTGAAGCCCACAGTGGAGCAGAATCCTGGCAGGACCTATGGTCCAATGGAGAGAGGAGCCCATGCTGGAGCAGGTTTCCTAGTAGGACTTTTGACCCCACGGGGGATCCATGCTGGAGCAGCCTGTTCCTGAAGGACTGTGCCCCGTGGAAGGGACCCACATGGGAGCAGTTTATGACTAAATGTAGCCTGTGGGAAGGTTTCACATTGGAGAAGTTTGTGGAGGACTGTCTTCTGTGGGAGAGACCCCATGCTGAAGCAGAGAAAGGAGTCCTCCCCATGCTGAGAAAGCAGTGGCAGAAACATGTGATGAACTGACCATAACCCCAGTTCCCATCTCCCTGCACTGCTGGGGGAGGAGGTAGAGAACCAGGAATGAAGTTAAGCCCAGGAAGAAGGGAGGGGTGGGGGAAGGGGTTTTTAAGATTTGGGTTTACTTCTCATTATCCTGCTCTGATATGATTGGTAATAAATTCAGTAAATATCCCCAAGTCAAGTCTGTTTTGCCCGTGATGGTAATTGGTGAATGACCTCTCCTTGTTGTTATCTCAACTCATGAGCCTTTCATTATATTTTGTCTCCCCTGTCCAGTTGAGGAGGGGAGTGATAAAGCGGCTTTGGTGGGCAACTGGCATCCAGCCAAGATAAAACCACCACATATGTTTAATAGTAGCTATATAAGAAACAAGATCTCTATATACATATTTCAGGGGATGTTAATTTGGTTTGCTTGGCTTTATGCAGTTTCTGAAAACTTAGGCTCACAATAAAAAAAAATTAAGGTGCATCCCCAATATGTTACATTTCAATGGCAGCTATGTGTCTACATACATTTATATAAGTAGATCTTTGCAAATGCAAACAGTGTCCAGTAACGGATTATATTTTCATCCCATGCAGCATAGGCATATGGCTTTCAAACCTCTAAGAATTTATTTCTCCATTTTAAATTCACATAAATGATAACTTAGGAGTGTTTCATTTTTTAAAGGATAGTTTTCAAAGAGAGATTTTCCAAATATAACAAGCTAAAGATACATTTAACATCAATAAGGTATTGAGAGGGTTTTTGAAGTTCTCTGCTTTTTCATATTTTTAATATTCACTACTTACTGTACTCATCCAACTTGGGCAAAGAAATTCTACTAGCCACCTGTATTGACATGTTAGATGTTGCTGCAGTGAGAGTTGACAAACACTGAAGACAGAGAGAACTGCAATCCAAAAAGTACATTATTTTTCCCCTCTTTCTTTAAAATGAATTCAAAATGGAGAAATAAAACCTTTATTTACTTATGAAAAAGCTTTTGTTTTAGAGTGATTTGAGATTTCATATTTTCAACATAAAAATCATAAAGGAAAAATAGAATCTAAAAAATCTGGTAAATGTTTTCTAAAGATATTGGAAGCTGGACTCCTGGGCCTTCTCTTTTCTCATTAGTGTGGAAAGAAGGGGAAGCTTCATGAAATCAATGCTACAAAACAATTATTATGATTAAGCTGTGTTATGATAAACAATTTTAGCATGGGCACATGCTTTCCAGACTAAGACCAGCAGATGTCAGCACGTTAAGCAACAAGACAAAAATCTACTTTTATTGGCTGCTCATGGCTTGGACAGGTATACTGTTGGCTGGGTAAAAAACTGTCTGGATGACCAGGCCCACAGAGTGGTGGTGAATGGAGTTAAATCCAGCTGGCAGATGATCACTAGTGGTGTTCCCCATGTGGCAGGACATCTAACCCCCGCCCCCACCACAGATAGTTGGTGCATAAAGAAATAACCCAGGGGCTGAAAGGCCCAGCAGGGGGTCATCTCTGGTTACAAAAGGGCTCAGGTCTCAGCTAAGAATCAACATCTTAGTCTGGAAAGCAGATGTGGGAAGAGATAAAAGAAATATTCTTGACTGAGAGACATTGTTTTACAAACTATAAAAGACACAGGAGTTATCACAAAGGCAGAAACCTCCGACACACACAACCTGACAAGCATTTGGGATTTCTCCCTGGACTTTGGATGCAAATTCCTTGGTTACTTTCCTAGGAATTGAGGGAAAGGATCTCAATGTGTGCCCCACCAACAATTGGATGGTAAGATACATTGAATCCCAAGTTATATTATTTCTTCGCTAGCTGTAAAATTAATAGGTACCTTTAACGTCACACTGTATATACCTAATAGTAGTCTCTTTTTGTCCTTATTCCTGTGTAGTTTGTTTTAAACCTTATGTCTGTTAGTTTTGTGTCTATTAAATAAATAATTCATTCTATAATAGACCGAATCAGCCATTATTAAAGAACTTGCAAATGAGAGTGGGTTTTGGGGTGCTGGCCACCTCAATAAAGCTACTGCCTGCTGCCGGAGGCCTGGGCGAAAGGCAGGGACTTATCTAAACCCCCACATCCATTCATAGCACCCCAGAGCTCAGTACTGGGGCCAGTCCTGTTTAATATCTTTATCAGTGATCTACTTGAGAGGATTGAGTGCACCCTCAGTAAGTCTGCAGATGACACCAAGTTGGGTGAGAATGTTGATCTGCTTGAGGATAGGAAGTTCAACTTTTAATTTATGTCTACAAACTAATGAAAGGGTGTTTGTGATTTATGTTAAAACAATAGCATCTTTAATATGGGCAATAGCATCTCCTGAGAAATTCAGTAGTCCCAATTATTTTTAGATCATCAAACACAACATGCAGTGTTACAGAATGATACAGTAAAAACTGCAAAGAAATGTAAAGTTTAACAGTGATGCTGAAAAAACCACAGAAAATAATGAAACTCAAAAATATCAATGGAAAATGACTGGACATGTTTTAAGTTGGTCACATCTAGCATATATTTTCATATGCATTTTTTTCTCTGATCTTTTAAACAGAGCTTAACTTCTAGGGGGAAATTGCTGAGTTACCTACAAATTGAACATACTGGATAACAAGGTTAGCAAAGCTTATAAAACTGAGCAATCATGCATGACAAGAATTTTTTTCATTAAGCAATTCACAGAATATTAAACAAAATCTGAAACAATAACTGTTGCAACAACTTGGAAGTATCACTTCACTCTCTTAGGTCCTAAAAATTTACCCAAGGTAGGCCCTATATGAGTAGAAATTAGTGTCTCCAGCTTTCCCCCATGCATACATAAAGAAATGCAGTAAACTGACTATGAGAAACTGATGAAAGGTAGCCCAAGAGCTAGAATTATTCTGAAGTCCCACCAAATTTAATGGCATTTTCACATCGTTTCTAAAGGAAACTGCAAGAGGAGAAAGAAAGAGAAGGGAAAGTTAGAAATCTGAATATATTTTGAAGGGAAATATTCTGTTATCATTTTTTTATTGAAAATGTCATAGGAAATAATGCAGAAGCATCAGGTGCTGGGGAAGATGAAAATGGACAAAACAGAGGGTTTTTTCACCATATCCATCATCTACAAATATGGTATCCAAAACTTTAGCTTAGCAAGTCTCTGCAGCTTTTCTCAGTCAATGTATGTAGATTTCACAGATCTATAAAGAGGATGCAGAACTGAACACAAAAAGCTACTGGATTCCTTTGCTGAAATCATTTGCAGTCAAACAAAGTAATGACACATGGGTAAAAGGGGAAAAAACAAACAATCAAAAAACCCCTTCCACTTTCTTCACTGTTAATGAGGGTTTCCTAATGCTCCAACACTTGCTGAGAGACAGTGCAATGCTCATTCTCCTGCAGAGAGTCTTTTCTCCTTTCAGCGACCTTATAGGGAAAGGCAAAGAAGGTTCACCTACCTGCCCTGGCCCCACTAGCAGGCAGTGACGGCCCCTGACTCGTGGCAGTTCCTGATGATGCTGCAAAACGCCGAGACAGGTGGCAGAGGCAACGCTTCTACCTGCGGGACCTCAGCCAACCACTGACCGTGGTAGAGAAGGAATGGAAGAAACAACGCAAGTCACAGCGGAAGGGGAAGACAGGGAGCTGTGCTTGTCGCTTTACGCACACCGTATCCTCCTCCCTCCAGATGACAACAAGGAGACAAAGAGGAATAGAGACCAGGAGAGACACAGGGGCAGAAAGGGGCAGAATAGAGGGGGGAACAGACAGGGAAAGAGAAAGCGAAACACAGGGAAGGCAATGATGGACAGAGACAGAGACCTAGAGAGCGCATGAGAGAGATGGGGACAGACAGCCTCAGGAGAGCAGACGTGAGAGAGGGAGACAGGGACAGATGGAGGCAGAGATGAGGAGCAAGAAAGAGAGTTATCCTTTATGTGAAAGAGCTGCTGGAATGCATGGAGTTCTGTCTAGGGATGGCTGATGACCCAACTGAGAATTTATGGCTAAGGATTAAAAAGCAAACCAATACAGTCAATATTGTAGTGGATGTCTGCTTTAGACTGACTGATAAGTAAAAAAAAAGTAGATGAGGCCTTCTACAAACAAATAGAAGTAGCCTCATATATTGCAGGCCCTGTTTCTCATGAGGAACTTCAGCCACCCCAATATCTACTGGTGTTCTACACTGGGGGAAGGTGAAAGACAGATGGTGAGGAGTTCTTTCTGTATCTCAATAAGAAAGTCCCAACAATAAATGGCTTAATAAAATAGTTGTTTAAATAAGACAGAATAAGAAGAGAAATATAAATAACACATGGAACTCCATATTCATGCAGAGTTGGGCAGACTCTGGATGGATTTCTCCCATGATATGGGCAAATTCTGTCCATGGAGAGAGATTCTTCCTTTTTGGTCATTCCAGTTATTATATAATTTTCTAACAAGAAAACAACTTTGTTCATAAAAGAATGTTTGCATGATAGCTCCTTACTGCACTTTTAGATAAACACAAAACCATGCATGTAGTGCAATTACCAGTACCAAGTGGGAGCTCACTGAAGGCTTCTCTGTTAAAACAAGCTGGCTATGTTTGTCATTTGGCCAAGGAATCTATAGAAAAATGCAGGCCTGATGGCCACACTATACATGCAGCACAGCACAGGCCTGGGCCTATTCAGGTTAACTGTTATGGGGATCATTAACTCCTCCATGTACAGTGGTCTCCGAGTCAGGATCCCTAAAAGTGAAGGGACAACACAGCAGGGCAGAAGCAATCAAGGAGGTTTCTGAAGAGCATCAATGACAATACCCTGACACAAATGATAGAAGGGTCAAGGCGGAGAGATGCTCTGCAGGACCTCATACTGGCAAAAAAAGAGGGGCTCATTGAGAATTTGGAGGCTGAAGGCAGCCTTGGCTGCAGTGTCCATGAGATGGTGGAGTTTAAGATTCTGATAGGAGGAACCAGGGTAAAAAGCAGGCTCACAACCTGAGGGTGGAAGCAGGGAGAGGTAACTTAAGAGGAATACAGAGACACTGTCCAATCCTCCAGGGATGTAGTCAAAAACGTTAAAGCCAAAATGCAATCTAATCTGGCCAGGGATGTCAAAGAAAACAAGAAAGGCTTGTCTAATGTTACATGTCCTGGTTATACAGGATATGGAAAGGCTGAAGTACTGAATGCCTACGTTGCCCTCAGTCTTTACTAGCAAGACTGACCTTCAGGAATACCAGGCCCCTGAGACCAGGGGGAAAAGGCTGGAGAAAGGCAGATGTATCCTTGTGTGGTGGTTTCAGTGCTGGCCAATCACACGTGCACTCACTAGGATGTACTTATTCATTTCCTGCTGTGAGATGGGATTAGGAGGAATGCAAAGCAGGCTCAAAACTTTAAAAGGATAAAAAGGTTTATTAACAGAAACTAAAAGAAAGAGTGATAAAAAATCAAAACAAACCCTTCAGAACCTTCCCCTCCCCCTACAACCTTTTCTTTCCCACTGACAATGTAAAGAAACAAAACTCAATATTTTCAGTCAGTTTACCACCTTTAGAATAGTCTTTCATCAGTTCACTTGGGGAGAGAAGTCCCTCTTGCAAATGTCATGGATACTTTTCCACAAGAAAACAGTTCTCTTGTGGCTTTAACTTCCACAAAAGCAACAGCTGCCTGGGGGGAAATCTGCAATCATGGAATCCCTCCCATTTTACACAGCCTTCCCACAGCTGTGTGTATGGGCCATGTCAACCTATGGGGTATCAGTTTAAAGATGAACTATTCAAAAGCAAAGGTTCTCTTCATCTATCTTCAAGATCATCGCTGGGAACAGACATCATCTCCCTTTTTCTCTGGGGGCACAGAATCTTCATCACTCTTCTCTCTCGCTCTCTCTCTCTGTTCAAACATCTCATAAAATCACTTGGAGACCTTTAGCCTCACAAGAGGATTTCAGCCTCAAGGTCAAGGCATCTCCTGATCCTTCCCATCTGGGACACAGCTTCTTCATAATTGACCTCAGTATCTCATG
>VZSE01015551.1:0-164649 GCA_013398275.1 Promerops cafer
CCCAGAGCTGGTGAGCAGGAGCCGAGCCCAGCCCATCCTGTGTCACCTCCCTGAGTCAAGGTGTCACCAGCCAAGGTGTGTCACAGCTGAGGGCTCTGTGTGTCCTGGGGGAGCATCCCCACAGCTCAGGGGGCCCAAGGGATGCTCTGACACCTCTGCTGGAGGGGGGGGTGCAGCCCCTTCCCCAGGGACAGAAAGAGTCAAACTGACAGAGATGGGACATTGGGAAGGAATTGTTCCCTGTGAGGGTGGGCAGGCACAGGGTGCCCAGAGCAGCTGTGGCTGCCCCTGGATCCCTGGAAGTGCCCAAGGCCAGGTTGGACAGGGCTTGGAGGAGCCTGAGACAGTGGAAGGTGTGGGATGGGACCGGATGGTCTTTGAGGTCCCTTCCAACCCAAACCACTCTGGTTCTCTTTGAGGTGCTCATCAGAGAATTTTCACCTGTGGGTGCAGATGAGCCCCACTCGTGGGTGCCCTGCTGGGACAGCACCTGTGTCCCTGCACCTCCTGGAGCTGGGAGTGACCATGGCACTGACCCTGCAGCCCCAGAACTGGGACACGCCACACTCCATGTGATCTTCTGCCCCTGGATCCCTGGCAGTGCCCAGGGCCAGGCTGGATGGAGCACCCTGGGACAGTGGAAGGCATCCCTGCCCACAGCAGGGAGGGGTGGAATGAGATGAGCTCTGAAGTCCATTCCAACCCAGAGCATTCTGTGATTCCGTGGCACTTCCATGATTTCCCAGCCTCCCAGGGCTGGGTGCCTCCTCTGCTGCTGTCCTGCAGAGCCCCGAGGGAGCAGGGCCTGCACACTGCCCCTGCAGCTCTGTTCATTCACACCAGCACCAGGACACGGTGTTTCTGAATGACTTAGAATAATATTTGGAAAAATCCATCTTAAGTATATTAGTCCACTAAGCCTTTAAGTCTTCAACAAGGGCCTTAATTCCAAGGATGCTGGGGCATGCCTGTGCCAAGGATTTTGCAAGGCAGTGACACAGAGGCGGCCGGGCTCCTTCCACGCCCCATCCTGCAGCCTCCAAAATGGTTAACAAATGTCTTACTGCTGGAAATCTGTTTCTGCTTAGCTGGGAAGCAGTGGGGTTCTGAACCCTGCTTTGTAGCACCCTGCTGGCAGCTTTTGTCATTCCCAGGCTTGGCATATTATTGGAACTATTAAACGATGTTGCATTGCCTCATTGTATTTAGATTTTAAACATATTTGTAAGGCTTTGAAAAAAAATAAAAAAATTGTTCTCATTATTAAAGCAGTGTACCAAATACCTTCTAGTAAATAATCTGTCCCAGAAGTGCTCTGCTCACCCAGAGCGGGTTGGAGAGCAATAAACCAGCAAAAGGGAAGGAAAAAAAATAGTCTGGATGTTAGAGGGATGTAGAGCCAGGAGGAATGAGAAGTGGGAAAGCACGGGATGATGCAGCTGCACTCCCTGAGAGCTTCTGTTCACAGGCACGGCCACCCAGCCCGGGGCTGGGCAGGGAGTGCAGAGCCAGCTGCAGAGAGAGGGGCTGGGAGGAGTGGGCTGTGCCTTGTGCCACGGGCCCCAGCACTCAGGGTTTGGCAGGAGGGGAGGCACACGGAGCTCAGGTGTCCCTGCAGGCTGCTGGGGAGGCAGGAGGAAACTCGGCACTCTGCTGCCTCTGCTCCTCAATCCCCTGTCCCAACGGGACAGAAAGCAGCAGTAGAAGCCTTTGATTCTCCACGCTGCCAGGCTGTCTGAAATCAGAATCAGTGCCAACCTGCCTGCCCTCCATGGAGATGGAGATGGAGATGGAGATGGAGATGGAGATGGAGATGGAGATGGAGATGGAGATGCAGATGCAGATGGAGATGGAGATGGAGATGGAAATGGAGATGGAGATGGAGACACCTGTGCTTGGAAAACCAGCTTAGCCAGGTCATTCTGGCAATATTCCCTACCACCTGCTCTACCCAGCCTGGCAAAACTCTCTTGTAGAGGTTTTTCCAGAGTCTGGCTGATTCCCTGAGCTTACAGCTGCCAGCAAGTGTTTGTCTCCATCCATCTCATGAGAGCAGACCCCCAAATGCAGAGTTCAGTGCCATCCAGCCCCTGTGCCAGTGTCCCCAGGCTCCAGCACTGCCACGAGCCCGCAGCACTTGAGCAGCACCAGGAGTTTGACTGACAGCACAGCCTGGGCCAAGGATATATTAGGTCAATCTTCTAGAAGCTGGGAAAGCACCAAAAAGCAAACAAAACCAAAACAACAACAGCACAACAAAAAGCCAGGAAGAAAGGAAAATAGCTGCGATGCTGTTGTGATGTCTGTGCATGAGTATTTTTGCAGCGAAGGAATGCAGATGAATTTTTGCTGGGTTACAGCACAGCTCTCCACAGACCAGCAGTGATGCACTGTAAACAGACCATACTAAAACACATAGTTCTCTCTAGATCTTTCTGCAGCATTTTCTCTAAATAGTTATTTTGTAATAGGCATTTTATTTGCTTTGCTGAGTCCCTAAATAGTATGAGCCCAAGTTCAGGAACATGCATGTTCTGGCATTTATTTTAGAGTGCTCTTTATTTAGCCAGATTGTGCCAGATGTCCCCTGCCCACCGTGTCCACCCCCACTGCCCAGCCGGGGTCCCTGATGCCCTGCAGACCCCTAGAGCAGCCCCCTCCCCACAAAACCATCTCCCCTCACCCACAGGGGAAGGCAGGAGCAGAGCTGGTGTCTCTGTGCTGTGTAACCAGCAAAGAAAGGCTCTCCAGGTAGGTTTTTCCTCCTCCAGTGAACAGGAAAGGGACACAGAGGATGGGAAAAGCAGGCACATTGGAACCCAAATTTTTTGAATTGTTCCATAGGCCACCAGACTATGTGAGGAGGCAAAGCCAAATTCCTTGCTCTGCTGCCCCAGAGCAGCCCCACTGCACTTCATGCCCAGAGAAGGCAGCCAAGGGCATTTCCCTCTGGATTATTCCAGAGGAAATGGGGCCTTTCAGGTGTCTGATTTGCATCCAAATCCAGGTGATTTGGTTCCAGAGACAGCAGCTACAGGTGAGCAGGACACACAGTGCAGGCAGCTGGAGAAGCTCTGAGATCTCCCTCTGAGGCCTCAGGAGAGGGACCAGGATGGAGCCATGGGAAGGGGGTGACAGCCCTGAGGTCTGGAGAATGAAATGACCTGTCTGCTTCTCCGTGCTGGCTGTGGATGCCAGTTCAGAGGGGTTGTTAGTGGAGGGACCAGGTCTGGTCAGCACTGTCTGTCACTTGGCTGGAGGTGGGACAGAGCCAGAGGGAGCCCCTGTGTCAGTGCTGAGGCTTCCAGCACAGAGGTTTGGACATCACCCAAGCTCTCCTGCCTGCCTTGGGGCACAGGAAAGGCAGTCCTGTGCTGAGAAGGAACAACAATCCTACAACAATCAGTAGGATTTTTCCACATCTCCCCAATATTACCTTTTACTTTTTTTTGTGAGGAATACAGTTTTAAAACTACCTCCTTTGAGACCTTTAAATCTATTTCTCAGTGGTTGCTCTCTAATTCACCCTTCCCCCTTCAAACCTCAGTGTCACCAGCAGGAATTCCTTTTGGGCTTGTAGAAAACAAACTGCAAACAAACTACAAGATATTTTCCTTTTGCAAAACGGGGGAAGGGCAAACAAAAGTTAAACGTGCTTTTCTACAGTGGCCTCATTTACGGTGCCGAGCTTTGCCCGTTGTGTGCAATGCAGCTCATCTAGCCCAGGAACAGAGCTGGAAAGCAGCACTTGGGGCTGGGTGAAGCTGTTTGGGTTTGGAGATCACGCTATGTAATTTCATGGCAAAGGGGAGCCTGCCCTTGTGGTTACCAGCCCCAAATGGGAATGGGATGAATAGCCAAACTTTTCACAGGCGTTGTAAATTGTCTTTCCACAAACCAACTTCCAGGAATAACAGCATGCTTTTCTAAACGATGCTTGTTTGCTCTCTGCACCCTACCCAGCCCTCCCCCTCCTTTGCTCTGCTTTTTATTCTTTTTATTCATTCAAGTGATGAAAACTTAGGGAATATTTTGGTGACTTTCACAGACATTTGTGATTTTTCCTCCTGAACTGCCAAAGTAAAAGTTGGCCCAGACCAGCTAAGGCACTTCCACAGGGATTTGAGGATGGTAAATCAGAGAGAGGCAACAGCACAGTGAAATCTCGGTTAGGAATTACAATGCCATTTCCCCCCTTGCAAGGAACGGAAAGACAGAAATAACTCCAGGAAAGACTTTCCTGCCTCTGCAAAGCCCGCTGGAATTTGCAGCCAGCCCAAAGCCTTTCTCCCCTTTCCCGCTCGCGCACGCTCCGCGCTTTGCTCGTAGAGAGTCCCTGACACGAGACCTCGGCGCTTTATCTGATAGGAGAAGTGGAGCAGCTGCTGGATGTGCCTCGCAGGAGCAGCCCACCTAAGTCGTGTGAAAACTGGGGCTCCGGGGGGGCAGCACCATGCAGACTCCGGCTCTGAATCATCCCTGGAGCTGCTCCTGAGCAGGCCACACTCGCACTGAGGCTGTGTGCAGCCCTGGCTCTGAGCAGCCCGGAGCTGAAGGCTGCGCTCAGCAGCAGCTCAGCCCTGTGCTGCAGCCAGGGCACTGCCTTCCAGCCCAGCACACGCTCTCCGAGGGGCTCCCCACCTCTGTCCCAACACTGGGTGGCTGGAGAAAGGTGTGTCCCTGGGGACAATGGGGCTCTGCAGTGACAGGAGATGCTCTAGAGCAACACTGGAGCCCCACACCAGAGGCTGGCATTGGGCAGGAGCTGAGTAAGGGCTGGAATCTCCATCTTCTCCTGACTCTGCCATCTGCTGAAGGGAGCCTGGACAGGGCAGTAGTTAATGGCTAGAAGAGGCAAGGAGGTCATCATGCTGAAAAGAGGAGTTTCGTTGTGTAGAGCAATAATTGGTGGGATTCCTCAAGGAAGCACTGAGAACTGATACTTTTAAATTACTTTAAGTCAGAGTTTTGCTACCAGAAGAGGGATCATGCTGGAGAAGTCTGCGCTGAGTAAAAATGTAAATAAAGGCTAAAAGGTGCAGTCGAAGCTCAAGAGGAACATCACCTCCCAGGAGGTGAGGGAGGAGTCTGTCACTCCAGGTGGCACTTGGACACTCCAGCTGTGAGGGGCTGTGAAGGAATAAACTCTGGGTGGAGATACTGGAACTGCAGGACAGGCCTGTCACAGCACAATGTAGTCATGAACACCAAAGTGCAGAAGGTGTTTTCCAGGCATTAAACCAGGAAAAGCTCCCAAAGGAGAGAAATAAGGGACCAAAAACCCCTGGTGCCACAAAGCTCAGGGACTGGACTCAAAGAGAGTGTTGGGTGGGCATCATAGCCCATGAATCCCAGGAGGAAATGGAGCGCAGGGCTGAGGCTGGGCTGTCACAAACAGGTCACACTGGTCACGCTGGCCTTGGACAGTCCTTGGGGCAGATGAACCGTGAACCAGCAGTCACGTTTTCACGATACAAACACCCAAAACTTGCTGCTGTGGGTCTGGGGGGTCAGGGTCAGATTGTCCCCCGAAGCAGACCCTGACAAGCAGGACTGTCCTCCTTGATTAACCCTTTATTTCAGGGAGTTCATGAGTAGGAAAATGCTGCCAGGAGCAAGGGTTTGCTGGAACCAGACCCAGTCTGGAGGCATGATGGTGTTGTGGGACAGATCTCCCAAAGGAGCCCTTATAGGTATGATTTTGAGCCATTCTTTGAAATTCAGAAACCAAGAAACTTACAGAGTTTTAGAGAAGCTTCTCTCATACTCACGTATCTTTGGCACACAGGGCTTTAAACGAAGTCAGCTAAGACCAAAGTGGGTGATCAGAACCTTCTCACGAGGTGGTGACGGTGCCCACACCACCTGGTGCTGCTTGGGGCAGGGGAAGAGTCCGTGAGGAGAAGCCCAGCCCAGCAGTGTGGGGTGGTGGGTGAGGAGGGTGTGAGTGCCCCCCTGCACAGACCCCCCAGCTCCCCAGCCACGTGCAGACACGTTGCTCTCCCCTCTGCTGAACAAGGCAAAACATTGTCTGGGGACTGGGGACTGGCAGCTTCCTATTCTCTGGTGAATTGTCCTGCCTGAAGATCCAGTCCTGTGCCTGTTTCCATTTCTATACCCACTGCTATAACATCAGGTCCTGGGAATGCTCCCCCCTCCTGCACTCTTTCAGGGGGTATCGATGTTTCCAGTTAATGTGGGGTTTTTTGCCCTCACTAAAGAATTTTACAAATTGTTTGTTTATTGTGTCAATCTCTGCCTTTGTGAGCAGAAGAGGGAGCATCTGGAGAGCATCATGCACTCTTGGCATGGGTGTTCCTGGGAGGCTGAGCTCTCCCCAGCGTGAGAGCAGCAGCCCATCCCTGCTCCCCAAACCCCATCCCATCCTCGGATGGGGTCGTGCCTGAGCACATCGTTCTGCTCCCAGCTGTACCAGGGCACTGCCAGGCTGCAGGGCCAGCCACGATGGAGAATCACTTCCCCTGCCCTGGGCCACATCCCCCATGTGAATTCACCTGCCTGCTTCACAGCAGAACAAAGTCTCCTAATGTCTGGCTCTCCTGGAATCAGCCTGGCTGATGCAGGAGATAAAGACCCGTCTGTCCATGTGTGCCAAAGCCAGGCAAGGCTGTTGTGCCCACCCACCCTGGGAATTCAGCAGAGCAGCAGCCAACAGCCACGGCACTGAGGCGAGCAGCAGCTTCACCTCTGCATCAGAATTTTCCATCACACTAGAGTTTCATTGGAGGAAAAAATGAACTCGTTGGTTAATCAAGAGGAAAATGTCACACAAGAATGCACCAGTTTGAGTTAAAGTCTTATCTGAGAAGGTCAGGGGTGTTGGGGAGGGATTGTCTCCTGGAGGCAGGGGCAGACCACCCTGCAGTGGCCCAGCACCTACTGGTCGGGTCACAGCTGGGAGGGGGACAGCAGAGCAGAGACCCAAACCCAGCCTGCTCTGACCCAGGGGAGCACAGCACTCGCTACACCCCAGGACTAGCACATGTCTTTCCTTTCCTGCTGGGGCTGCTCAATTGTGTCTGGTTAATTAATATTCATTAAGCCAAAGGGAAAGTTGGATTGCAGTCTGCTCATTAAGGTACTGACCTGGGCTCAAGTTCAAGTGATTATTCCTTTATTTATGCTGTGGAAAGTTGCAGTGGGACAGGCCGTACAAACACGCTGGTCTAGAGCTCAGCTGGGGTCTGGGACACTTCCAGCCGAGTCCCCCCTCTGCCAGCACTGGAGAAGACCTTGGTCCTCCTTCCCACACCCCAGCTGGTCGTGTGCCATGGCAATCCATTCGGGAACGTCTTTGGTTTTTCATGGAAATTTCTCAAGTTTTTGGGTTGGTCTTGGTGTGGGGTGGGAACATTTTCTGATGCTTTCATAGGTTTTGTGGGAATGGTGAGGATCTTCCTGCCCAGCACTGCGGCCAGGGCAGGCTGCTGCTGGCTTGGCAGGCAAGGTGGTGCTCAGAGACCTCAGCTCCTCGTGTGACGTTTGCAACGAGCAATGCCACAGCCTCGCAGCGACGCCTGACACTGTGGGAGGCTCATCCCTTCCCAGGCACTGCTGTTTCCAGCTTGGGAGCTCTGCTGAGCTCAGGGGGGCTGGCACTGCAGCCTGTCCCAGTGGTTGGGGTCACCTGGGTTGGCAGGTAGATCATAGAATGGGTTGGGTTGGAAGGGACCTTAAAGATCTCCCAGTCCCACCTCTGTCATGGGCAGGGACACCTTCCACTGTCTCAGGTTGTCCCAAGCCCTGTCCAACCTGGCTTTGGGACACTTCCTGGGATCCAGGGGCAGACCCAGCTGCTCTGGGCACCCTGTGCTAGGGCCTGCCCACCCTCCCAGGGGACAATTCTTTCCTAACATCCCACTCAACCCTTCCTTCTGTCAGTGGGAAGCCATTCCCTGTGTCCTGTCACTCCATCCCTCATCAATAGCATCTCCCCATATTTCTTGTTGCCCTTTCAGGCACTGGAAGGCCCCAATTAGGTCGCCTTGAAACTTCTCCAGGCTGAACAATCCCAGCTCTGCCAGCCTTTCCTCACAGGAGAGCTGCTCCATGCCCACAGAAGGATCTCCAGGGCTGGAGGAACACGCACACCCTTCCTCTGCCCCGGTGCTCAGTGTGGGGCAGGGCAGGGATGGCCAGGGCTCTCACCATGCCACAGCAGCCTTGGCTCCCTTGCTGAGACAGCAGGAGCCTGCAGAAGGCCAGGGCCACATGTCTGTGCCACAGGGGACACGGCTGCCTCCTCCACGGAGGATGGAAATGGAAGCTCTGGCCTTCTCCAGTGCTTTGTGTGAAGTCTGGGGACTCCCTGCCCCTGCCGGGGGTGCTGGCTGGTTGTCACTCAGGCAGAAGAGAGGTTGCCACCCAACAGGGCTATCTAAACCCACCAGTGTCCATTCTGGCTGACCCCACAGCCTACCCTGGGAGCCCATCCAGCCTTGGGCCCAGCTCAGACTGGGAGCACTGGTTTGGCACGGAACAAGCTGCAAAGCTCACGGCTCATTCCTGTGCCCCAGACTGGCAGCAGGGCCTGGCAGACATCAGGGGAACATCTCCCTGAGAGGATGCTCCAGCTCTGAGCAATCCTGTTGCAGGTGTTTTATGGTTTGGTGGCTCCATATCCAGCACCCTGTACCCAGTGGCAGGCAGGGAGCTGCACGGAGAGCTCAAGCTCAGCTCCATCACAGGCACGCAGGGATTTGCAGGTGCTGAATCTGAGGAACATCCTGGAGAAGGCAGGAGGGTGCCTGTGTGTGCCCCGAGGTGGGTTGTGCACCATCCCTGTGTGCACAGCCCTGCCAGGTCACACATTTCTGCTAATTCATCTCAATGGAAACTTTCCATAGTCTAAATCTGTTTAGAAAAAACATTGAAATGAAACATTCTGCTGATGTCAAGATATTTGGCTTTTGCATTAGCTGGTGAAATGCCCTGATTTTTTGTTTTGACTTTTTGTTTCTGTATCCTACTGACTTTATTATTCCAGTATACCTCATAAAAATAAAAAGTAAAACAAAAAAAATATCAAACTGAATTACTTCAGTTGGCTCTAGTGCCAGTCTTCAAATTACTTGAGACTGGCCAGTTGAAAACGTGTTGTTTTCATCCTGATTAGAGACAAAATCCAATCTCCAAAGGGTGTAATTTTCTTTGGGTTGGGATTATGATCCTGCCAGCTCAAGATGCAAGTGTGGGCACCTCATGTGCTGTGCCCCTGGAGCTGAGCTGGGAGGGGGCTGCGCTGGCAGAGGGGCCCCCATAGGTCAGTGCTGATGCTCTCAGCAATCCCCCATCTCCTGCTGAAGCAATAAATTCGGCAGAATAAATAGTCAGCTCCACTGGTGGCCTCAGGCTGTGCCAGGGGAGGGTCAGGTTGGATATCAGGAAGAATTTCTTCTCTGAAAGGGTGGTCAGGCCTTGGCAGGGGCTGCTCAGGGATGTTTGGAGTGCCCATCTCTGGAGGTGTCCAAGGAATTCCTGGAAGTGGCACTCAGTGCTCTGGGCTGGGGACAAGGTGGGGATGGGAAACAGGTTGGATTGGATGATCCTGGAGGTCCTTTCCAACCTCAGTGATTCTAGGATTCTGTGATTCCGGGATTCTAACCCGGCTGAGGAAGGTTTGCACATGACCATGCACCCCTTCCAGCTCCCAAGACGGGGTCACCATCACCCAAGGACAGGCTCTGGTCCCAGGCCTGTCCCACTGACTCCTCTCAGAGCTGCTTTCTGTCCATGAGCACAAGTCATGTGTGCTTTCCTCCCAGGAAGGCCCAGACCTGCCTCCTGCCCCAGCCTGCATCATGCAGCTGTGGGGGAAACCCTTCCTGCCTGGAAGCACTGGATGTGGGCTCGTGTCCTTCAGCAAAACCCTGTGTTTGTTTATCCACCGTCTGTCTGGGTGCTTGGTGGCCCGTGGGGCCAGCTGCTTCCAGAGGGCTGCAGAAAGGGAGCTGACAAGCCCTGCATGTAAAAGCTGAGGGCTGATGACCCCTACAGTCAGCCTGGGAAATTCATCCCTGCTCCAGCAGCTGCGTCCCACAGCTCTGTGTGCACCCAGCCCCATCGCGGGACGCTGTCTGCCCAAGCTGCGTCCCAGCCCTTCTTCACCTGCAAGGAGCATCCTGGCCCAGCCCAGCCCTCACAGATGGGTGGACTCCTCGGGGTTTGGGGCGGCTCAGTCATTGCTGAGGGACTGAGAGGCCTGGCTGTCCCTGGAAAGGAGAGCGACACAGCCCAGCTCCTGGTCCCTGCAAGGCAGGACAGGCCCAGGGAAAGGACAGAACTCAGCAACTGCTGTTCACCCCCTCAGCACAGCCCAGCCGAGAGCAGAGCCTGGAGGGGCCTGACCCCACAGCCAGGGAGTGCAGAGAGGAGAGGAGGAACTCTGTGCCTGTGGCATTGCTGCAGGAGCTGTTCGTCCTTCCCATACCCACAAAAGGGACAGCTCCACTGCCCTGGGGGCACAGGAACCTCCCAGCAGCCAACAACCCCATGGAGACCAACTTGGTTTTATCTGGGAAGCGTTTATTGGGGAGCCCCTGGTGTTACAAAAGCAGAGACCACACACCAGCCATCCTCCAGCATTTATGTGTCTGCCAAAATCCCCTTTGCTCCGAGTTGTCTTCTTGTTGGAAGTAGCAGACCAGATCTGGGGGTAATTTTCTCATTAGCACGACGAGGAGCCCCATGTCCTGCTGTCTGCCACCCCAGCTCAGAGAAAGGCCTAGAAATCCCTGGAGTGCACAGTGATTCTGTGATTCTGTCACAGTGATTCTGTGACATCCTGCCAAGGGTTCCCACTCTGTGCAACACAGACACTGATTCCTTGCACTGCCACCTCTTATTAGTATGGCTCAGATGGGACCAGAAGCAGCACATCCATCCCATTTGCAGTAGGACTTTTATCCCACAGCCAGGGATTCCTGGGTTTATTATCACTTCGTGCACTGTGCGTGTCTTTCTTGTGAAAATGTATTTGTCACTTGTGGAGGCACCTGTAGGGTTTATTCCTGCGTTGGCTGTATTTAATCCGGGAGCTGCCTGAGGGAATGCTGCTGTTGCTGATGCTGTGTGAGTGTAGCCAGAGCGATGCTGAGCCCTGTGAACCAGCCCCCAGTGAGACAGGCCCTGCTCTGGATTGTGTCCCACACAAACAGGCTGGACAGACAGGACCATGGCTCTTACCTCATTTCTTAGGAGGGAGCTGAAGGAAATCAGGAAAAAAAACCCTGCATGTAAAGAAAACATGCTCTGAGAGAAATAATTGTTTTTCCATTAAATCTTGCCAATTTTTGATCAAAGTGTGAATGGGCTGGAGCTGAAGTTTGGCCCCTCATAGTGCATCTCCTGGCAGATAACTGCTTGGACTTCCCTGTCCCCGTGCCCATCCTCCTCCAAGGGCTGTCCCCCTGGCCAGCCTCACCCACGAGGCTCGTTGGCCAAGGGCAGCACAGGAGCTGGAGGTTTTGGTCATCAATCCCTTCCTGTGAATCAGAACTTTCTGTGAGAATGAAGAACAGGCTTCAAAACAGTTCCAGGGTGCGTTCCTGAGGGCCAGGCCAGCTCCCACAGGATGGTCTGACAGGGCTGGGAGCTGGTTCACCACGAGAGACAAGTCAGGAGGTTTGGGAAAAGGCTGAGGTTGGGGTCAAGGCTCAGGAGGAGCAGGACAGAGCTGTTAAAGAGGTTGTTTGATGTGTGCTGCAGCTGTGGGCACTGAACTCTTCCAGTCTGCGACCCCAAACCCTGGGTCAGGATTACGAGATTATTCCTCCCTCTCCAAGTGGTCCAACCAGGCAGGGAGCTGTGGCTGCTGGTGCCAGACCTGAGAGTGGCCCTGGTCCCTTTCCTTGCAGACTGTCCAAGGCACAAGAGCTGTGCAGGCACCGCTTGGCTGGCTGGACAGTGACCCCGTGCCCAAGGAACATCCCTTTGTGCTTGGAGGGATGGCCCCAGCTGCATGGGGAGCTGCTCCTGGGGTCCCCCGCCAGCCCCCTGTGGCTGGAGCACGGGGATATCTTGACATGAGCACTGCAGGAACAGTTTGTTGTCTCTGGTGTCATTGCCAGACATAAGGAGGATGGAAAGCAGGGTGGTGGCATCAGTGTCATTCACCACAGGCTGTTTATCAGCAGGGCCATGATCCCAGAGGGTTGGAAGGTTCAGCTGAGGTGAAATTCCACCCAGCACCAGCAGCCACTGCCACACACATGGGCACAGCCCTGGCCCAGGCACCATGGGAACAGACCTGCCACCACTGTCCCCACCCACGCTTGCAGGCCCACAGCCCAGGCTCGTCCCCTTGGTGCTGGGATGGCCACGGGCAGACCGGGGTCTCACTGAATCTGGCAGGGATTTTGCCCATGACATCAGCGCAGTGGAGACTTCTCATCGTTCTATTTGCAGAGATTATCTAGAGCAGCCCTTGGCAGCCCTGCACGGGTGGGATGCCAGATTTTTTCCCAAATTAGAGGTGAAATGTGCCAGTAGAAACGCAGTGAGAGCCAGGCTCTCTGCCTCCTGACAGGCAGGGTGCTGGCAAAGTGCTTATCAGGGCAATATCCATCACTCCAGGGGAGCAGGGAGCTGCTGACACCTCACCCAGCTCCTCGCTCCTGGCCCTGCACCTGCTCTGGCACCTGCCAAACCCTCCACACCCGCGCTGCCCTCCGAATCCCAAACATCCTCAGCACATCAGGGTGGCTGCTGAGGAAGGGTGTTTGGCTTCCCCACCCTTCCCAAGACCTGTGTGCATGTTCACAATGAAAATGAGCAGAGCTGGGGGACCCAACCATGAGAAGTGAAAAAAAAAAAAATTTCCAGTTAAATATACTGGGAAATGGATCTGAGATTTTCAGTGTCACCATAATTCTTCCCCCTTCAAGGTGTATTTTTTCCTCCCATGAAATGTCTAGGGCAAGGAAAGGTTTATGCTTTGGGACCATGTGGCTCAGGAGGACAGCTGGGTTCATGGGGCCTGAGTTTTGGGTTGAGCATTTTCCCTTGGATGCTGCTGTGGAGAGCACACAGAACTGGCTGGGTTTCCATGCTCATTATTGTTACAAAAATGTCTAAATGAATAATTGAAGTTTGCATGCTTTATATGCACAAATAAAATGTTAGAGGCACTTCAATGCTAAAGTGCAGTTTCATTAATTTGCTGTAATCTGATGTTTTGGGTTTTTATTTTTTAATCTTGTAGTATGACATTAGGTGTTACTGTGTACAAGGCATCACATTGTTACCTTTTATACAGCAATCAGACAATATGGAAGTTACTTTTTCGCTTTTTTCCCCCCCATTTGAGTAATGTTGAGACTTTTAGACATCAATTTAATGAGAATCAGAAGAAACTTCTCAGTGTTGACATTTCTGATGGTGTTCTTGTGCTTGCCTTCTCGCAGTCTGATTTACTGGTGCTCTGGTTTGCCAGCATATAAGTCATTAATCCCCACTGTAAATTAGGGTAGGGGAAGTTTGAATTGACCTGTGCACGTGTGTAAACCAGTGTCTCTTCCAAATGCCTGTTGTGCTAAACCCAGAATTAACTCTTCATTTCTCCCTGTCTCCACAATAGAGCAAAGGTTGTTTTGTAAGGAAAAAGCTGAACACAGCCTGGAGCAGGGGAAGGGAAGGTGCAAACCTCCTCCTTACAGAGGTGAGAGCATCACCATTAGGTCCCCTCAGAGGGAGGGACCAGCACTCCCTAATCAAAAGCTGGAGAAGAAAGACCCTGACAGGGATTTGGAAAGCGTTCCTAGGAATCCTCTGTGGAACCCTGCTGAGATCCCATCTCTTCTGAAAGCCAAACAAAATGATAAGGGGCTGACAAGCCTAAAGGGCACAAGAGCTAAAAGTGGGAAAAACAGCTGACCAGAAAGGTCACTGCAAATAGGCAAATGCTTGGAGAAGCAGGGAAGTGGAGGAGATGTAACTGCCTGGGGCAGCACAGCTGAGAGCCCCACAGTGAATTTAACTGGAGGAAAATGTGGGCTGGATATCAGCAAAATCCTGTCTTCCGGGCAGCCAGATCTATGGGAGCAGAGTGGTTTCCCAGGGGACAGAGCAAGTGCTCTATTGCTGGAGTAATTTAAAATTGGATGGGACAGAGTGCTTGGGAACAGGCTGCAGAGGCTAATTGTGGCGTTGGACTGTGCAAAAATCTGGCACGCGTGGAAAAGAAAAGTTTGCTGCAGAGGGATCTATCTCTTGATCAGTCAGTGGTACAAGGGTCAGAGTATATAGAGCAGGGGAGAGGATTTGGGTCTGGGGGAGATGAGCTGCACGGGGTGCTGGTCCCTGCTGAGCCCCAGGATCACTGAGAACCTGGGGAGGAGCCAAGGGGCTCCACTACTCCTCCTGCTACCCTTCAGAGAGGGTCTTCACAGTCCCTCCATTCCCCTCCTGGTGGGGTTTTGGTGTTTCTGTGCCAGGGAGGAGTTTGGAGGGGTTTCACTACCCAGGGAGAAGGTGATCTCTGTCCAGAGCTCAGCCTCCACCCCGCCCTGGCCGCTGACGAACACAGGGATGGCCACTCCACTTTCCTGGCTGCTCTCCTCTGGAAGAGGCTCCGTGGCAAGCTGTCCCTCTGACATGATTTACAGTGCCCTGCCTGGCTCCTCGGACCTCTGCACTCCTCTTTCCAAGCCCCGTAACAAACTGCAGGGCCGGGTGCTGGTGGTGGCTGAGCTCCGGCCCTGCCTGGGGCCTTGTCACAGCGTGAGCTGGAAGATGCAGACACCTTCCCATGCCCTCTGCCAGTGTCCCTGCAGCTGAAGCCAGGCTTAGTGTGGGCTCTGGGGTGGGGGAGGCAGCTCTGTACCCCAAACTGGCACCCTCTGGGTGATCAGTGGTGGGTTCAAACCATTGTGTCCCTCCGCTGCATGGGGACGGGCACCCTGTGCCATGGAGGTGAGGCCCTCATGGCCCTGTCCTGCTTGCTCTGGGCTGCACACAAAGCTCTGCTGTGGGATCTCCCCTCTGTGGTGGTCAGCAGGAGAGCACCGCACTGCCTGTGCCCACATCCACCCCACCATCCAAACCCAAAAGGTCTCCTAGTGTCTGCCAGGACACCAGAGCTTCGGGGTGGCTGGGGGAGCTGGTGGCAGCAGACTGGCCCAGGCCTGCTGCCCCCTGACAAACTCAAAGCTCCCTGGGCTCACCCTGCCCAGCTGCAGGCTGTGCAGTGACTTCCTCGCCCCCTCTCCCTGCAAGACAACCCCTCTGCTAGGCCTGGCAGAGTTAAAAATAGAGCCTTGCTTATGGAAAGTTCATGTTGGATAAGAGACTTAGCAGGACGCCGCCGAGATCCTCATCGGAGTGTAAATCAATCGCTGCGCTCCGGGCAGGGCCGGTGGGCAGGAGCAGGACAAGGCCCCGGCACACGAGGTGTCCCCTCAAATTCAAACAAGACTTTGGTGACTGCTCCTCTTCATCAGTGCGAGGTGGGGCAGCTGCCAGGCCATGGCAGCCAGGCTCTGGCTGGGACAGGCCACCAGCAGTGGACACGGCTGCTAGAGCAGTGTTGTCCCCCTGTCCCAGGCCTGGGTGGCCTGTGGGTGACACCCTGCTGCTGCTGGGCTCTGTGGGTGCAGTGCCCACAGCCAGACCTTTGCGAGGTGGCATTGCCACTCCGTGGGTCTGGCTGAGCCTGGCACTAGGATTTGTGCCCATGGGTTTCAGCATGGTCTGAGGGGAAAAAAGCCTTTGTGTTGCTGTGCCAAGTGCTCTCCTCTCTGTGTGACAGCGTGGGTGGCTGGGGTGCAGTGGGAGAGGGGTTAAAGCAGCCTCCGGTGTGCTGGGGGCGGGTGCTCCAGCCACGAACAAGGAATAGTAATGAATGGAAAAAGTGAAGTGTTTTTTCCCTAAAGCAAACAGCCCGGTCAGATTAGAAGCTCGGAGTGCGCTTTACCCAACTATTAATACATTCCTCGCTCATCTCAAACTAAACAGCCACACTGAGCTCCAAGTTCATAAAAACAGCATCAAATCCATGAGAGCACAGAACATTTATAGTGTCAGCCAGTAAAGCTGCCTGCTGGAGGTGATGGTGCTCTGGCTCCCTGCCTGCCCAGAGGGACGGGCTGGGCCAAGCAGGAGGAAGGCTGGCAAAGGGACCCTCACCCTCCTCAGCAGGGACTGCTGGCAGGACAGGAGGGAGCCAGGAGAAGCTCCTGCCACTGCTGGAGTTGCCCTGCTTAGAAACGCTGTACCATGGCAAGCTGGCCCTGCCAGGACATGGGGCTTGTGTTCGTGGCTGCGAGCACATGGGATCACCAAGGATGTAGAACGGGCTCAGTCAGTAAACACCCTGCAGGAATCCCCCTGAACCCCAGCTGTCAGTGTTCATCTCCCCTCCCTCTCAGAGGCCGGGGCAGAGCCTGGCTGACGTCCCTGTGTGGCACTGCCAGCACAGAAACTCGGGCACATTCGCACTGCCCTGCATCCCCTAACGGAGCAGAGGGAGCATCCCCTCGAGGACGCTGCAGAGTGCTGAGGCAGGCAGCTGCTCCGGGGCCCTTGGAGCAGAGGAGGTCCCTGCTCAGCTCTCCTCGCTGACAAGTGCAAGCAGCAGCTGCTTCCCAGATCCCCACAGCTGTGCAATCCATCTGCAGTGCATGCCCCGCGCGCGCCGCAGGCCAGGGAGGCTGCAGGGCAGGGCCGTGCGTGGCAGCATCCCCTGTGCCCCCAGCACCTGAAATGGGACAGGGACAGCAGCCAGATGGGGCTTTGCTGTGGCCTCAGGCTGGGCACGGTGTGCAGCCGGGGCTGTGAGCTCTGCAGATCCCCCTGTGCATTCCTGGCCTCTGTGCCAGCTGCTGCAAGAAGGGTGCAGGTGTTTGGTACCTGAGGTTTGGAGCAGAGAGGTTTGCAGGGACAAGGTGCAAAGCCTTCCCACATTTGAAGTCCAAAAAATGGTATCTAGTGGTGCTCTGCTTCTCACAGTGTCTTTCAGTTCAGGAAGAATTTCTTCCTGGAAAGATGGTCAGGCTTTAGAGGGGGCTGCCCAGGTAGGTGTGGAGTCACCATCCCTGGGGGTGTCCAAGGAAGGCCTGGACGTGGCACTCAGTGCTCTGGGCTGGTGACAAGGTGGGGATTGGGAAAAGGTTGGACTTGGTGATCTTGGAGGGCTTTTCCACCCTCAGTGACCTGTGATTTCCACTGGACTGCTCTATGCGCTGTGTTTTATCTGTTGGGCTGGGGCTGTTTAAGGTAACACAGCCTGGGGCAGATGCTTGCACTGGACATCACTTGAGGCTTGCAGATATCCAGAGAGCCAAACAGCAAGAGTGCGTGAGCCAGGATCATCCCAAACTGCCTCGAGCAGCACAGGGAGCTCCCCCCGTGGTGTTGAGACATCCTCCTGTGGCAGCTGGAGCTGGGCAGAAGGCTGCTGGTCTGAAGGAAGCTCTTATCCCTCTCCTCTGTCCTGCCTCAGTCTGAAAACTGGGTGGTTATCAAAGAGTCGGGGGCTCGCTGGCCAGAGGGTTCTGCCCTGGTCTGCTCAGTGGCCACATGGCTCCCCTGAGGCTCCTCCCATCTGCTCAGTGGCTCAAGCCCACCATGGGCAATGAGCCCAGCTGACTGGGCAGACCAGGCATGCCAAGGATGCAGTGCAGCAGCTGAGAGAGATACAGGGTTAATCCCAAACAGAATTGCTGGGAAAGAAAGAAATTCCCCTTGGAAAACTGTGATTTTGGTTTTGCAGAGCAGCGTTTTCCTGCAGAAAGAGGATGGCTGTGGCAGAAAGCTGAGCTCACGTGTCCTGTGGAGGAATGGAGTTTGCTCTGGTTTATTTTGTGCCCAGGGTCACATCTGCAGACCCCAGGTGAAGGGCACCGAGGGCCTGAGGTGGCTCGGAGCAGGATGGGCTCACACGTGTGGTGGCTGGCAGAGCCTGGCACGATCCCCTCGTGGCTGGTGACACTTGCCAGGGGGCTGTTTGGAAATCTCACCGTTTGCTTGTAACTGCCTGTGTCAGGGAATCGGTGAGATTCTCTGGTGACAATTTTATATACATTTCTGAGCAATAACAGTGCAGCTGCTTCACCTTGCCAGGGACTAGAGCCACACTGCAAAGGTTTCTTCGTAAAGCTCTTCATACCTAATACAGCTACGCTGGAAAGATCCTATAAAATATGCCAGCACACAGCGCTCATTCCAGAAACTGTTGCTTATTAAACCATCAGGGTGGCAGAGGAAGAGGCTGATCAGAGATGGGCTGATAAAGTGTGGCTCTGGGAGCTGCCTGACCCCGGTGTCACGTTCTGCCCTTTTTTATCTTTCCCACACATTGCAAAAAGGCAGAGTCTGAAGTGATGCTATATATACAGGCTGCTGTGCCAGCCATCTGGGCAGCACAGAGCCCGGCTTTGCACGGATCTGTCTGGCATCAGAGGATCGAAAGGTTGTGTTAGTGGTACATTTCTGCACATCCCAACCCTGAGTCATCATTTCCAGGAAGCCAAATGCTTACTTAGAGAGCTGTGATGCAAATTGTGTTTCCCAAATATTTTATTCTTAATGCAGCCCTGGACACCGAATCTGAGCACACAGTTTATGAGCAGCTGATCTACAGAGGAAAGTTGAGGTGAGGGGTCGAAGCTGCCTGTGAGTTTAGCCTGATTTATGGACAAAGTAATTTTGTTATGAAAAATAAGCATATAAAGTACTTGGATGCTGCAGTAAAACCATAAACAGTGCACTTTGCCTTCTGCAGAGAAGAACTAATTGCAACTATGCAGCAAAAAGCAAACATGCAGAGAGGTGCTTGCATCTATTTTATACTGAGACAGCACTGCCAGCCCTTTATATTGCTAATTGTTGTTGTTGTTGTTACTATTATTAATAAGGGTGAAATAGATTTTGACTGCATGTGTTTTGGAACTTGTGTCACCCTGTTCACCAACACTACACATCAATGTTGTTCCCCTAAGGGCTGTGAGAAAAAGCTCCAGAAAAATTCAAATGCAAATACCCCAACAAATAAAAAAAAGGGCAAGCCTTCTCCAAAACCATAAAATTTTGAGAAAATGGAAACATTTTCAGAGTGGCTGTTTACAGGCCTGATGGCTCGTCCACTTTGCTCTCCTGGCAGTGGCTGTCACACTGCTGAGGCGGTGGCAGCAGGGACAGGAGGGAGCTGAGGTCTCCCTTGCCAGGGAGGGAACAGGCTCTATGTGGCTGGGCAGCAGAACAGTGTCCCAGGGATGGCAGGGAGCACGGCCAGAGCCCAGTGCTGCAGAGGAATACTGATCATGGATCATGGAATCACAAAATGGGTTGGAAGGGACCTTTCTCATTCCCTGGCAGGGACACCTTGCACTATCCCAGGTTGCCCCAAGCTCTGTCCAACCTGGCCTTGGACACTTCCAGGGATTCAGGGGCAGCCACAGCTTCTCTGGGCACCCTGTCCCAGGGCCTCCCCACCCTCACAGGTGATATTCCTTCCCAATATCCAGTCTAACTCTGCTCTCTTGCAGTGGGAAGCCATTCCCTGTGTCCTGTCCCTCCATCCCTCATCCCAAGTCCCTCTCCAGCTCTCCTGGAGCCCCTTTAGGCACTGGAAGGGGCTCTGAGCTCTCCCTGGAGCCTTCTCTTCTCCAGGCTGGACACTCCCAGTTCTCTCAGCGTGTGGTACCTGAGTAGGAAATGCAGATGGGATGTGTCAGGGAGATTAGGCCCTTGGAGCTGAGACTTTCGAGCCTTTAAGCCAAGGGGACAAGATCTAGGCCCTCTTCCAAAACCTTGTGTCCATAATTCAGAGCTGCAAAGCCCTGAAGTTATTTTTCTTTGTTCTGGTTAAAGCTCCTGGGAGCTGCCAGCTTGGTGACACTGTCTCTAGCAAACATAAGAGCAGGACATCCTGGCTTTTAGCAGCCTGTGCATGGTGAGGTCTCCTGGTGTGTGCAGGGTGTGGCTGGGCTGGAGGAAGAGGGGTCCCTGTCCCTGCCAGGGTCACCCAAGCTCTGGTTGTCTGCTGGGCAGGTAACGGGCCAGGTGCTGAGCTGCAGGCACAACACCTGTTGTGTGTCCACAGAGCTGCAGGCACCCAGTGTGTGTCCACAGAGCTGCAGGCACCCACCGTGGGTCCATGGAGCTGCAGGCACCCAGTGTGTGTCCACAGAGCTGCAGGCACCCCTTGTGTCTCCGTGGAGCTGCAGGCACCCAGTGTGTGTCCACAGAGCAGCAGGCACCCACCGTGGGTCCATGGAGCTGCAGGCACCCCTTGTGTGTCCACAGAGCTGCAGGCACCCACTGTGGGTCCATGGCTGTCCCCCAGCGTGGCCCTGGCACAGTCAGGGCACTCTGGGGCCGAGCACAGGTGAGGGACATTTCCCAACGTGTGGGACAGAAGAGACTCTGCATTTCGAGAGAAAGGGAGTGTCAAAGCTTTCATGTGTAGACACAAGCCATGTCACTGCAGTGGTCAAAGTACAGCCCAGAAACTTTTATTTACTATTTATCCTGTTCATGCAACACGCATTCCTGTCCAGGCATCTCACCAGCCCCATCCTCAGTGGACATGTGGACAGACAGGCAGCTGGAGCAAAACCTGGCAGTGGCTGGGCTTATCTCCAGTCCCTGGGAGGAATAAATAACAAGGGTGTGATGTCCAGCCTGGCCCTGCCAGGCTGCTGCTCCTCATTCCCACGGAGCCGCGCTGGGACTCGGCAGCCCGGCGTTTCTCAGAGCTGCACTGAGCAGAGCTGCCTGAGGGGGTGGATAAGCCTGTTCCGTCTCCCTGGGATCCTCCGGGGTATCTATTCTAAGGTTTGCTGTCTCAGACTCTGGGAATGGGCTGCGAGGCTGCCTCTCGTGCTGCCAGCAGCCCCTGGGGACCTGCTCTTCCCAGGTTGAGTGGCCGTGGTCCGTGATGGGGGAGATGCTGTTTGCTGGCACCTCTCAGCTGTCCTGAGGCTCTGGAAAGCAGGCTCAGGCTCTGCTGGCCTCCTGCCTGACTGGACATCCCCTCCCAGCCGTGTGCTGGGGTCGGTGTGTGCCAGGAGGGCTCCCCTGGCAGCGTGTGCAGCATTTCTCTGGGTGCTGGGGCTGGGGTTGCTCGTTGTCCCACTTACTCCAGTGTGCAAAAGTCAGGAGCATGTTACTCCTCAATTAAGGCTGAGAGTTTGTAGGACATGTTGTTTCTTTTCCTCTCATGCATGTTCTTTGGGGTCTTGTCAGGGAAGTTTTGCAGGGACTTTGTGGCTCCATCTCTCACGGTGATGGATCTGCTGGACCACAGAATCTCTGTGACTTCTGCAGTCACCCTCTGTTGGACCTTGCTGGGCCCGTGACCAAAGAGAACTTCACCCAAAGAGACAAGTCCTTTTAGGCCTGAAAGAGAAAAGAAAAGAAAAAGAAACAAAATCTAACCCGAAGTCTAATTTTAAGAATGGGAACAAGACAAAAATACAAAAGTAGTTGAAAAGGAATTCAAAAGAAAAGCTAAAAGGGTAAAATATTTACAGAAGGCATAAAAACTGTTTAAAGACAAAGTATTAGAGGCTCGGAATAAATATATACAACTAATCTAGAATGTGCTAAAATACCCAGAAAAAAAAAAATCTGCCATACTTTAGTAGTGAAAGAAGTTACAAGAAGAATGAGAGATTCATCAAAATTGAAATAATTTCCAAAGAAGGAAGATAGAATGGAGTACAAAGTATGTCTGTAAGATGTAATACCCGTAAGGACAGGCCAAAAATATTTTTAGGAAAAACTTGCTAAAAGCATAAAAGCCAATATTAAAACATTTCTCAAAGGATAAATAGTAGGAAGCTCATCAGAAATTGTCCCTGGCTCAGATCTGTGTCGGGAAGGACAGAAGAAGGTGAATGTTGCAGTGCAAGAGCTCAAGAGCCAAACTGCTGCTCGGTGGGAGGGGGAAGGAAGTGTCCCACACTGTGCCCATGGTGCACACAAATCCCACAGCCAAGGGATCAGCAGGATCAATGCCTGCTTCCGACAGAAATGTCTGACCTGGAGCTGCTCTTGAGCATCAACTGGAGCTGAATAATGAACCAGCTGGGGAGATGGTTGGCCTGAAACGCAGCATCCCACAGTGAGGCACTGGCACTCATCCCCAGGGATCATCAGCTCCCAGCCTTCCCCACCCCTGTGCATCTCCCACCTTAATGCCACCGCTCCTGTGACACCACCACGGGCTCTGCCTGGTGTGGGAGCTTCCTGCCCCTCCTTGGTGACCTCTGGCTCTGTCTTTGGCCAGTGTGGAACAGCCAGGCATGCTGTGATTCCCCTTTTTTCCATAGTGGAGGACTGGAATGCTGTTCCCAGCAAACCCTGTGGGTCCCCCCCTTTCCCTGCCATGCCCCTCTGCTTTCTCTCACTGCGTGTCCCTTAGCTCCTGTCCCCAGCCCTGCTGTCAGTGGCGCTGGCAGGGCGTGGCAGAGCACAGCCAGGCAGCTCCTTGGCAGCTTGGCAGGAACACAAGGAAAGCTGTGCTGGGATCCGAGAGGTGCCAAGGACAGGGGGGCAAGTGGAGGGCTCGTGCTGTGGGCGCCTCGTGTGACCCCAGGCTGGCTTTGCACATAAACAGGTAATGAACTGGTGTTAGCCTGGCCTGGAACTGGAATATCTTCTGTCCCAGCCAAGCCCAAACTGGAACAGAATGAAAAACATGCAGTGGTTGGACTCCCTGCTAACTGAGCACTGGGCTCTGAATTAGCCATTACCGCTGGGGAAAGAAATCCGGGGTTCTTGGGCGAGATCATGGAAAACATCAGCTCAGTAGGGGGCAAGAAATGGAATCAGGTTTTGGGAATGAAGAGGAGAGGAACTGGGAACAAACCAGAAAATGCAGTTCTGCTGTGGTAAGTCCACAGCATCCCCACACCCCGAGCTGGCTGGTATATCCACTCCTGTCTCCTCATCCTCAGGAGAGTTCAGAAAACCCGAAAAGGACTGAGCACAGGCATTTAATGGTGCCCACAGGAACCATAAAATAGACGAGGGCTTTTGGGCTTCAGCAGGAGACATCTGAGTGGGGTGATGGGGCAGTGTAGCACAGCCTGGAGCCCTCTGGGAGTGGTTGGGGACAGTCAGTTTCTGCTTCTTTCTGTTCAGGATCAAGGATTCAGCCCATGGAATTGTCAGGTAGCAGATTTAAAACAAACAAGAGGAAGCACTTTTTCACACAACTTGTAATTCATCATGAAACTCATTTCCATGGGACAGTGTAAGGCCAAAACTGCGACTGGTCTCAAAAAGCAATTACATTCAGAAAGGAAAACATTAATTATATTGATTTAATCATTGAGACTGTTAAACACAAGGGCCTGGTGATAGCCTTCTGCTCCCCAGATCCAAGGGCTGGGAATTGCATAGCCAAGCATCAGAGCAGAGATCCAACCTCCATAAGTGACCAGCAAAGGACAGGACAGACTGGCACAGGGGGTACAGGGGTACAGGGGGTGCAGGGCTGACACAGCACAGCTGTTGTATGTTCTCACCTGTTCTGAGCTCTCCTTTCCTGCCCCTCAGCCTGAGGAGAATTAATTTCTATCTTCTCCTTCAGTTTTGGTCTGTAAACATCCCAAAGACAGCCATGCCCATCGGAGAGAGCCTCTCCAGTGCAAGATTCCTGACTGGGTGTACACATGCCCCAGACCTCTGCAGAGGAGCTGGAAAACCTCATCTTGCCAAGGTTTTGCCTGACCTTTTGTTCTGCACAAACAGGATCTCCTCGGGCCCTGAATGTCCATTAGGTGTACAGGAGTCATCCTCTCTCCTTAGCAACACATCTGTGAGGCCAAAACACAGATCCAGACACGTGCTGGGAGCTCATAAGCAGACATTAGCAGCTTGTTTTAGGATCTTGCCTCTGAGGTTGATGTAGGAAGAGGAATTAATCCCCAGAAGGATCCGTTTTACCTGCCATGGCCTTCAGGTGAGATGAGTCTCTCTGCAGGAGCACACCTAGCACCCCCCTGCCATGGCATTGCCCATGATGCCTCTGACCAGCTCAGAGCCCAGACTCCAGAGAGCAACAGGATTCAGGCTGGAAAAGACCTTAGAGATCATCAAGTCCAACCATAAACCTAACACCCAAGAGGGAATCTGGTGCCCTTGCACTGGGGCAAATGGCATTTCCTGACGCTGTGCCCTGGCAGTGCTCTGACACAGGGCACTTGTGCTGGCATCGCTTGGGCACGTGTAAATGTGTGTGTTGGGACACGGGGACTGCATTGGTGAGGCCACACCTCCAGTCTTGTGTTCAGTTCTGGGCCCCTCATGACAAGAAAGACACAGAGGGTTCTGGAATACATCCAGAGAAGGGAACGGAGCTGGGGAAGGGTCTGGAGCACCAGGAGAGGCTGAGGGAGCTGGAAAGGGGCTCAGCCTGGAGAAAAGGAGGCTCAGGGGGGCCCTTGTGGCTCTGCACAACTCCCTGACAGGAGGGGACAGCCGGGGGGGTCGGGCTCTGCTCCAGGGAACAGGGACAGGAGCAGAGGGAATGGCCTCAGGCTGGGCCAGGGCAGGGGCAGGGGGGACATCAGGAGGAATTTCCCCATGGAAAGGGTGCTCAGGATCTGGAACTGCCCAGGGAGGTTTGGAGTGCCCATCCCTGGAGGTGCCCAAGGAAGGGCTGGAGGTGGCACCCAGAGCTCTGGGCTGGGGACAAGTTGGGGATGGGGCACATATTGGACTTGACAGCCTTGGAGCTCTTTTCCAACCTCTGTGATTCTGCTTTCTGTGACTCTGTTATTGTGGATGTGTGTGTGTGTTGGTGACTACAAGCCAGCAGGGGAGCCACGGCGAGCCTCACATGCCCAGGGGCACACGGGAACACACAGACCCCTCACTCCTGCTCCAGGCCCTCTGAGCAAGCAGCGAGTCCCGTGGGGTGGCAGGTGACAGGGCAGCACGGGCCCCGGGGCTGTCACCAGCGCTGGAACCACGCGTGATCAGTGCAAACAGAGACACGGCCAGGCACCCAGCTCCATGGAAACCAACACACACGTCTTCCAAGGACATTCAGTTCACTGCCCTGTTTCCCATCCGCCCCCACATGGGTGAATATGTAAATAGAGGATATTCTTAGCTGAGAGGATTCCCAAGAAAATGCCATGTCTCCTTGATGCAAGCAAGGATTTAGTACAGTGGCATGGGGAAGCACTGAGGTCTTCCTAGCCACAGGAGAGCCAGAGCCTCTGACACTTCCCAGCCTGCACAGGGAAGGGGCGAGGGTTTGGGAATGTTTGCTCTGCTCTCCTCTTCTCCACACTGGTAAATTAAAAGGGGTGCACGTGGTGATGACATCTCTGAGCTAACCAGTGCTCAACTTTAGATCTGCTAGAGCTGGAGGGAATCTGGGGATCTGGTCCCAGCAACTGCTGCTCCTACCTGGCATCAGTGGTGCCTTGGGAACCATGGGAGCTTCCCCCATGGGGCAGCTGAGGGCTGCAGGCAGAGCCAAGACCCAGGTTTAGCTGGGCAGCAGGCACTGTCCTCTGGTGTGACAACACTGCCAGCCTGCAGCACGTCATGGCAGATCCCCCCAGGTGTGATGGAGGACTGGGCAAGGAGAGGTGCAGGGCAGGGACGGGCTGTCTGCTCGCTGGCTCAGCCCCTTGGCTGGGAATTGCATAGCCAAGCATCAGAGCAGAGACCCAACCTCCGTAAGGGACCAGAGAGGACAGACTGGCACAGGGGGTACAGGGCTATGCACTCTGTATGCCCTGGCCAGGCACAGCAGCGGGGTGGGACAGAGATGGCTGAATTTCAGTCCCCAAAAATAGGGACCTTTCTTTCCCTTGGGGCTGCCATGCAGGGAGCAGAGCAATAAATTCCCCAGGCGAAAGGCATAACATGGAAGCTGTGAAATCTGGGCAGAGTTTCTCTCAGCATGCCTGACAAACACAGACACAGAGCTCATACTTCTCTGATGTAACAGGGGCAGAGCTGGGCTGCACAGGCACAGCAGCCTGTGGGGCACGAGGCCTCCTGAGCTGCTCGGGGCCGTGTCCCTTGTTCCTGGCAGTGAGTGAGGCTGCCGGGGTGTGGGCTGGGCTGTCGGTGGGCAAGGATGGCTGTGGGACTGGGGTCAGAGAGGTACCACAGGATTTTGCAGCATTATTCTTCAAGCCCCAGCTCCCCCCACAGCTGGGATTGCTGCGCTGAGCAGGTGTGTGCAGAGCCCACCCTGGACTGAGCGTGGTTTGGAAACGCAGTCAGGATCTGAGCGTCCTTAAGGCAGCACAAGGTTCAGCTGGGGTTTAGTATAAAGTGCTTGGCTGGCACGTGGTATCACAATAAATAAACAGTCTTGTTTAAACAGCATCTTAGTATTAATTTCTGCCCTGGCAGAGCTGGGCACTGGGGTAATTTCCAGCTCTGCTGCCTCCAACCTGCCCATCCCACCCTGCTCTGGCTGAGCTCTCTCCCACGTGCAGAGGTGGTCGTGGGGCAGGAGAGGCTGTGCCTGTGAGCTGTGAGCTGTCTGTCCTGCCCTCAGTGGGGCTGAGATGGCTCTGACACATCACCCCTGTGTCCCACCTGAGCCCCTGAGCTGCACCAGCCAGCCCCTCGTGCCTCACTGGCTGTCCCACACTGAAGAGTGTTTGCAATGTATGGGTCCATACAGCTCCGTGTGTGCTGCTTTTCAACCTCCTCTGTAATGTTTAGTCACATTTAATAACAATAAAATTCTCCTTCACAGCTGCATTCTGGAAAATGGGGCTGATTTTACTAAAAACAATGAATGTGAATAGTTCATGGTCTTCTCGCATTACCCAGAGATTTATCACATCTCTTGCATAATTTAATCTCTACATCTGTGGGACACAAATGTTTTACATTTCTTACATTTATGGGCAGACATCGAAAACATCTGTGCAGGCCCAACACACAAAAACATCTGGAAGACATCTCTGCCTTTTTATGACATACATCTCCTGATCTTTTGTCTGGAACAAGTGTGCAGCTATCAGTAGTAGCTTTATGTGTTGGTTACTGGGCTTCCCGTTTGGGCTCTGACAGGCACAGGGGAAAATGTGATCAGCTCTGAATTTCAGCCCATTTCAGCAAGTGGGGAAGCAATTCAGGGAGCTTCCCACCCACCCACGCTGTGAGAATTTGGACCAGGATGAGAACAAGGCAGCCAGGGTTTGCTGCTAAGCTTGTGGACAGGAGTGTTTCCTGAAGGTTCAGGCTCGGAGCTGTGCTGAGCTGCTGCTTCCCTCTCTGGAGGATCCCAGGCTGGTGCAGCGCTCACCCGGGATCAGCCACGCTGCTCCTGCTCTTTGGATCCCAGCCCCCTGGGAATAAATGCTTTCTGCAGGTGGGATGGGAGGCAATAACCCCACCTGCAGATCTTCTCTTCACTCTCCACTTTCTCTGTGGCCACAGCAGTGTGTCTGAGAGCTGGTGGCCCCCAAAACACTTGTCTGGCTCACCTGAAATGAGTCTGAGAGGATGTTCAGCCTAAGCCTCCCACAGGCTCATGCTGTGACCCCCAAAGCCCCTGCTCGTTCAGGAAGGCCCACCAGCCCTGCACGCTGCTTGTACAGGAAATCTGAAATGTTTCACATGAGTTTGGGTCTTTTTTATCATTAAAAAAACCCCTCATAATGCAGCCAGTTGAACCTTTAAATGAAGTGTCATTGTGAGAAGAAAACCTAGGAAGGTTTATGCACAGTTGTGTACATGGGAGTTCTTTCAACATCTTCAAATTTATACCTTTCTCATTGTTTAGCGAGCAAAATAGTACCCAAAAAAAGAATAGTTTTGTGTTCTTGCAAGTTTACATTTTCACAGATTTCTATTTTCCAAAGCCAAAATATTTTACTCCAGTTTTGTGGATTAATTCCCAGACTTTTCTGATTGCCTGTGCAATTTCATTTTCCTGCACTCTGATATTATGTGTGATTCCATGATAGGGTATTATTTTTCCATGGGATGTGATGTGTAAACCCGGAATTCTGGAGGTATAATTTGATCAAATGTCAGTGAGTTTTCCCAAAGACAACTAGATGGGAGCTCTTGCTGCAAAATGAAGTAGTTGGAACTTCTGAATGGTGGCTTTGAGGAGCTTTTCATCATGGATAAAGAAAAATATTTTTCCCAAAGTCTGTTTCAAGGAATCACTGACCTGTTTAAGCTGAGTCCTTGCAAAATCCTGGAGTGGAAGCAGACATCCTGGCAGTCAGACCTGAGGTTTGGCAATCTCTAAGCCATGAAGGGTTTAGGCAGAGAATTGATCGACATTACCTGTCTGTGTTAATCACAGAGCTTGTTTTCCACATTTTATCGTTGGTAATACTTCTGAATTCCGGGATGGAAATAAGAAATCAGCACAGCAGCTTTTTCCATCTTCCTGCACGAGCAGGGGGAGACACACAGAGCACATCGTGACTTGGGCACTAAGGAGGTACTGGCAGGGAAGGGAGAAGTGTCCATTTCAAATCCTGCCTGATTTCCAGATGTTTTGCAGGAGTCAAGGCCAGGTTGGGCATCGCCAGGACAGGGAATGTGGTTGGGAAAATCCAGAGCAGCAGTCTGGGCTCCTCCTGCTGCTGAGGGGCTATTGCTGGTTGAGCCCACGCCTTACCACGGATTAATTCACCCTCGCAAACATCACATTTGTTGATGCCAGCAGGATCAGAGCCTTGGTTGTACCAGGAGAGGCTGACTCGTGTGTCCTCCTCAGCCTGGGCCCGTGCCCGTGGGCTGGAGCAGAGCCTGGAGCTTTGGCAGGCCTCGGTGCTGATCTGACTCCTGAATCGCCGCTGTAAGATGACAAAAATTTACAGCCAAAACGCAGCCAAAGCCCAAATAACGCCCTCCAATCCTCACCCTGGCAGGCCAGGGTGACAGGGCCAGCCTTCCTGTGCCCCTGCAGTGGGGGCTGTGGGATGGGAGGGTCCCCTGGTCTGATGCTCTGTGGGGACAGGGGAGTTTGGGGACATGCCCATCTCAGCCTCCTGCTGAGATGGGGCCTCCAGGGCTTTGGGAGCTGGCAGGAGCAATAAAATCAGAGCTGAGACTTGGCAGGAAAGGTCTGCAGGAGGAGAGCTCCCCGGGGGCAGCCACTGCTCCCCCCAGACACAATACTCCACTGATTCCAAGCACATTTTTCTCAGGCAGAGCTGGATAATCTACGGGAATGTTAAACACCAAAATGAGTAACAAGCTTGGCTGGAATTCCTCTGCAGGACAAGCAATGATCTCGTGCTCCTCTCCAGGGGTCAGCAAGGAAGAGGTCAGTGGACCCAAGTCACCCAAATGGCCCAACCCATAGTGAAAGTGCCTTGGACACTTTAGGGGTTGAGCACTCTTGGGGAGAGGGAACGGGCAGTGTCACATGTGTGCATGTCACTACCCTGCCTTCCTGTCAGCAGCAGCAGCTCTTCTGCAAGCTGTGAAGATTGCTGAGCTCACCTTGCTAAGCTGCCCTGCAGCTCACAGGTCTGGAAAAGAATTTTGTGTCCCCACTAACACCAGTCTGTCCAGGGGACAGCCAGGCCCCGTGCCAGCATGGTGGGATCCTCAGCTGGAGGAGAGAAGGGTCACAGAATCACAGTCTCAGAATAGCTCAGGCTGGAAGGGACCTCAGTGAGTCCCCTCTGGTGCCACCTCCCTGCTCCAGCGGGGCCATCCCAGAGCACAGGGCACAGCAGTGTGGCCAGGCAGCTCTGGAATGTCCCCAGTGAGGCCACTCCACCCCTCTCTGGGCTCTGCTCAGGGCTGGCACTACCCAGGGCAGAGGTTGTGCCTCCTGTGCAGGGGAATTGCTGGGCTCAGTCCCTGCTCATGGCTCTGGTGCCACTGCTGGGCCTGCTCTGACCTCCCTGCACCCAGGGACACCCAGGGACACCCAGGGACACCCAGGGACATCCAGAGACACACAGAGACACCCAGGGCTGAGGCCCCTCTCAGCTGGGGCTCCTCTCCAGGCTGAGCAGCCCCAGCTCCCTCAGCCTCTCCTGGGCACGGAGCTGCTCCAGGCCCTTGCTCAGCTCCAGGAGCTCCTGTCCCTGCTGTGCTGAGGAGCCAGAGCTGGGCACAGCACCCCAGAGGTGCCTCCAGGGCTGGGCAGAGGGGTGGGATCACCCCAGAGATGCCCCCAAGGCTGGGCACAGGGGTGGGATCACCCCAGAGGTGCCCCCAGGGCCGAGTGGCAGGAACATCTGGTGGATACAGGGTCTCCTCTCTGGGACACGTCTTCTCAAAAAAAGAAAGATTCATCCTCTCCCATGGGAGCAGAGGTTAGGCCTCCCAGCAAGATGGTTCCCATCCCCATCCCAACATCTGTGAAGCTTGACAGGGACACTCCACATTCTGGATCCCAAAAGGTTTGGGACACAGAACAGCGCCACAAGTCACTCAGAAATGACCAGCCTCTGCTGCCAGTCCTGGCCACTGGCCTTCCCTTCCCACTCTGGGGGACAAGCAGTGCCTGATGCAGAGTGATGTCCCGTCTGATGTCTTGGGGACGTGCCCAGGAGGCCATTTGTCCTTCTTTAGCAGAGGCAGTGCTCAGAGTGCAGTGGGCAGCAGTGAGGGGTGCAGGTCACCACACACCCGTGGCACACGAGGCAGGTGAGGCTCTGCTTGTGCACTCAGAGCCCCTGGTTTCCATGAATCCCGTGCCCGGGGTGGTTCCTGGGGACCCCAGGGCCCCACGTGTGTCACAGGACGTGGTGGCAATACAGCTTCCAGCACTGGAGCAGGGAGGCACATCCAGTCAAGGCCAAAAGCCTCCGGGGCTGTGGGGAACTTGTGTGGAATTAATTTTTTCTTTCACAAAAACATAGTGTTTTCATCTTTATAATAAAGTGTTCCTGTTTGCATGGGAATGCAGCAAGGGTTGTTTATTTATTTGCTTTTAATAACTGAGAACTGTTTACTTCTAAAGTGTTCTCCTGGTTTTCTTCCCTGAAAATCCTCCCGAGAGGTCAAGGGAAGAAAGACGAGGTGTTTGTTTTTTCATTAAAATTTCTGCTTTGGCAAAAACACCTCCCTCCAGTAAGGAACAAAATCAGTGCTCAGAGCTGGGGATCGCTGCTGTGTGACAGATCTCTCCAGTGCCCAGAGGAGCTGCAGGCATTTGCAAATGAGCAGCAATTCCCAGGTTGGGGCACTGGGACCAGCATGTCGAGGTTGTTCGTGTTCTGAGCCGCTCCAGGAAACCTCCCTCGGATTCTTGGCGTGGGCCTGGGCTCTGTGATCTGGCATTGACCCCCCGAAAGGCACATGGAGGCTCATTATCATTTGCTGACCCCACTCCTGTTTTCATTCCTCATGACAGAAATCTGCACAGTGTTTAATGCAAACAGAGGAAACACGTTTATTGCCCTTTCTAAAAAATTCTGATGTTTCAAAGCCATGGTCAGAAAGCTGGAGTGACTAAATTCTTCTGTCTCTGCACACCCAGCTCTGAATACTTTGTGCTCTCTGCTTAGGAAAACATCTTACAAAATTCTGCCTAGGAGATATTTCTTTTACACATACTGGACCTTCACTGAGGGGCTGCAGGGCTCAATTTAAGGTCAGTTGTACTGTCTGCTTACAGGAACAGCCAGTTCTGTGCAGGAAACTCTGTTTCTGCTGTAATTCTCCCCTACAGAAACCAGATTTGACAGTATCTTGATTTTCTCATGGGCTTAGCCAGATGTGTGGGTCTCAGCTAGGGCCGTGCTCAGCCACCCCACCAGCAAAAATGTGCTTTACCATCCTTGAAAAGAGTAAATAATCATTACAGCACAACTGAAGAGGATCTAGTGGTGCACCAAAGCTGGCCCTGGGGGCAGGCTGGTGGTGAGCTGCTGTGGTGGGCAATGGGTGTGGGCTTGGGCAGGCTTCAGGAGGAGAGCTGGGACTGAGTGGGGTGGAGCCCACTGTCCAGTTTGTGGGTGACAGCAGGCTGAGTGGTGTGGCTGGCACCCAGGGGGAAGGGAGGCCCTCCTGAGGGACCCTGGCAGGCTGAGGTGGGCCCGTGGAATCTGGTGAAGTTCAGCCAGTGCAAGGTGCTGCACCTGGGTAGGGTCAATGCCAAGCATGAGCACACACTGGGCACAGAACAGATGGGGAGCAGCCCCTGGGAGAAGGATTTGGGGGTTCTGAGGGTGAGAGCTGGGACCCAGAACCCCCCACGCCCTGGGCTGAGCCCCAGGGTGGGCAGGAGGGGCCAGGAGGGGGATTCTGCCCCTCTGCCCCGCTCAGGTGAGAGCCCACCTGCAGAGCTGCCCCAGCCCTGGGCCCAGCACAGGCAGGAGCTGGAGCTGCTGCAGAGCCCAGAGGGGGCCATGGAGATGCTCCAAGGGCTGGAGCCCCTCTGGAGCCAGGCTGGGAGAGCTGGGGGTGCTCTCCTGGAGAAGAGAAGGCTCCAGGGAGAGCTCAGAGCCCCTTGCAGGGCCTGAAGGGGCTCCAGGAGAGCTGCAGAGGGACTGGGGACAAGGGATGGAGGGACAGGACAAGGGGCAATGGCAATGGCTGGAGGGATATTAGGAAGAAATTCCTGTTTGTGAGGGTGGGCAGGCCCTGGCACAGGTGCCCAGAGCAGCTGGGGCTGCCCCTGGATCCCTGGCAGTGTCCCAGGCCAGGCTGGACAGGGCTGGGAGCAGCCTGGGACAGTGGAAGGTGTCCCTGCCATGGCAGGGGTGGGATGAGATGAGCTGTAAGGTCCCTTAAAGTTGGGGGGGTGCTGTTCCAGAGTGCAAAAATTCCCAAAATAAGACTTCTCTTGTTTTTAAACACTAACAAAGTGGATTCAGCTCTAATCTTATAGCAGTTTTACTCTGATTTAATGCCACTCACCGATGTGGAGTTAGACTTCATAGGCTCAGGTGAGATCGGGATGTGTTCCAGCCAGCACAGACTGTGGGACATGCTCTGCCCTGGCAGCAGTTCAGCCAAAGGGGACTCTGGCCACGGTGTCATTTACCTTGCCATGTGCTGGCACTGAGCTTGGGACCTGCCCCTCTGATTTGCAATCTGAGCAGATGTGAAAGGAAAAGACCATTATTTTAATCAAATTAGAGCTCTGTGCATTGCTGCTGAGAGCAGCCTGAAGGATAACACATTGTTCTGAGGGCATTTCACTGCCATGAGTGCTGTGACCTGGCAAATCATGTCAGGAAACCCATTCTGAGCAGCTTCAAACACATCTGTCATCTTTAGGGGGTTGTAAATTCCAGCTGATCACAGCAGAGTGCTTAACACTTGCATCCTTCCAGAAACTGAGAAACTGAAAGGGTGCATGGAGTGACAGGACAAACTGACAGAAAGAAGTGTAAATTAGATATTGGGAAGAAATTCTTCCCTGTGAGGGTGGGGAGGCCCTGGCACAGGGTGTCCAGAGATGCTGAGGCTGCCCCTGGATCCCTGGAAGTGTCCCAGGCCAGGCTGCACAGGGCTTGGAGGAGCCTGGGACAGTGGAAGATGTCCCTGTCCATGGAGGGGGGATGAATGAGATGATCTTTAAGGTCTCTTCCCAAACTATTCCATGATTCTGCTATTCTATAAAATACTATTTCAATATCCAGCACCTCACATTTGCTGGAGCTGTCAGGGATGCTCAGCCACTTCCTCCAACGCTGCAGAACTGGGAACTGGGGCCGTGACTTGGTGTCCCTGAAAAATCCAGACTGACACAGCTCTGCTCTTTCTTGTACAAATGAAACTCTAGTCCAGAAGAGAACAAATTGTAAGCCAGGTGAACAATGACTTTCTGTACCTCCAGGATGTTTGCAGGTGGAAGCAAAAATGTCCTGTGGATACAGGTGTGTGTTGCATAGGAACGTGGGCTGCTCAGGGCTCTGCCTCTTCACCAGACCACCCCAATGCTCCTGGGTGTCTGCAGGATCCCTGGATGTTTGTAGGAGCCTTGTAAAGACTCCTGTCTCTCTAGCTCAGGGCTATTTTCCCTCTCCAAGGGGCAGTCTGACAGTGATGGGCAGCACATCTAGGCTGTGTTGCTTACAGAGCACACAGCTCAAAATCCCTGCTCTTCAGTTAAGTGAATTGTGTATCTTACCAGGACTGCAGATGAAATAAAGTGCTGTCATGCTGAGAATGGCTTCACAGTCTTACCCCATCCTCAACATAAAGATTAAGGGAAGAAGTTCTGGTTCAAGTGTTTGAGTGCCTGTATAATTGAATTTCATGCTCGTTCATTCCCTCTGAAGTGGTGTACACAGGCAGTCACTTGAAAGGGGGAAAATCTTGTTCAAACCCTCTGTGAACTTTCCTACATTCAGTGAGGTTTTTAATAGTGGGTAAATCCTGTTCAGACCCCTTTGACCATGGGATGTTGATGAGAAAGAGATTTGTTTCATAAATGTTTCGGGGGACAATCCTCATATCCAAATGACCTGAAATGTTTTCACAGAACCTATCTGGTGAGTTGGAGGGAGGTGTGCAAGGACAGATCACCAGCCTGTCTGCATACAATCACAGAATGTCCTGAGCTGGGAGGGACACACAGGGATCCCCAGTCCACCCCTGGCCCTGCACAGACCCCCCAAAATCCCACCCTGGGCACCCCTGGCAGCGCTGTCCAAAGGCTCCTGGAGCTCTGGCAGCCTCGGGGCCGTGCCCATTCCCTGGGGAGCCTGGGCAGTGCCAGCACCCTCTGGGGGAAGAACCTTTCCCTGATCTCCAGCCTAAACCTCCCTGACACAGCTGCATGCACATATCAAAAATTATGAAGGCATATAAATTAATTGCAGTTGTTTCCTGTAGCTGAGTAACAGAATCAGACCCATGCACAGGCATCCTCTGCTTGCCTGGCCCTTGGGAGAAGCTTCCCTGTGTTCAGATCAAAGCTCCTCATCAATATTCCTGTTATTTGCAACTGTTGTGCACCAAAGGCTCTGTAACTTGCACCTGGATCCCTGCTGAGGTGGTGCTGTAGATGTGCCCCATGGGTGCCTGTGGTGGGCTTTGTGACATAACACTGCTTTGGGGACATCAGGGCTCCATGGCTGCGAGGTGTCCCCGTGCTGCAGCCCAGTGTCTGCTCCAGGTCAGGCAGCAGCAAGCTGCAGGGGCAGGTTTTTGTACATCAGGAGCTCCAGAAGATCCAGCAGATCAGTGGTGACTGGAGACATGCTCATACACTAATTAATCACCTTCCTTGTCAGTTGTAAGGACCACTGATGCTCTTGGCCATGGTGGCCAGTGGCATGAGGTTCACCCCCTGCTCTGTGTGTGTCTGCAGCCTCAGAGCAGGTGACCTGAGCCCCACTGGTTGCACCTGCAGTGGGTTTGGAAGCTTGTTCTTGTCCCCAGTCTGTGCCCACCATCATGGAAACAGGACAGCCCATCAGGAGCCAGTAAAACCAGAGTGCAGGGCCACAGGAGTGCCCTTCTCCCTTGTCCCTGTCACCAACAAGACCAGCTGCAGCTGTAGCCCCAGGGCATCTCCCTGAAGCAAACTCTGGCTCCACAGTGCCCAGATGAGGTGAGGCCAACCCTCCTCACTCGAGGATCTCAGCATCCAGCAGTGCCAGCAGCACCCACTGGCGAGCTGGCAGGGTCATCAAGGGCCCAGCTGAAACCCACCCCTGCATCTCCCTGCACCCATGCCCACCCTAAGAGCCCCTTCCTGCCCCATCACCTGCACGGAGGGCACTCCCTGGGCACCACTCCAGCGGTGGAGCTGGTGCTCCCTGGAGAAAGGCAGAGCTTCTCTGCTCCAAGCGGGGCAGAGATTTGGAGCTGCGTTGCTGCCAGTAGACGTTTGAGCAGCACCCTTCCAGATGACATTTGTTTGTTCAAATGTAACACGATTCATGGGCTCTTTGGGAGCGTGCTGAGGCTGTGACATTAAGCAGCCGATCACTCCTGTGCTTGGCAGGAGCTCAGTCCTGCTGAGATATGGCTCGTGCCCAGCACCTTCCCCAGCAAAGTGTGTTGGCATAAATATGTGAGCAATGCAGGTGACAGGCTCTGTGGCTCTGGCTGATTATCCCTCGCTTTTATGTAATTTATGCTCCAAAAGTAACTGTGCTCAATCTTGTCCGTGGATTTGATTCCTTTCATGTGGTTTTCTGTGCTAACGAGATTAAATCAGTTTCAATAGGCACCGTTTTAATGGAGATGATAAACTTTTATTGAACTCAAGCACATTAAAATGAAATGTAAGCAATAGGTGACTTTAGCATTAGTCTAGAGTCCTTTCCAGTCGGGATCAAGCCAGCATACCTTCCCTGTTAAGCAACAGCCAGCACCCCAGCACGTTTTATGAGCTTCTAAAAGAGCCGAAAAATCCTTCCCCCATGGCGCTTCCCTGTTTCAGTGCTGCTGGAGGCTGAGGTGGAGCATTAATTGGAGCAGCTCCATGACCTGGTGGTGCAGCCACGGAATGAGGCATAAACACAACTAAGTACAGGACTTCACATCTCCTGAAAACAGGAAAGCAGGGGATGGGTAATTTGGTGTTTTACAGCAGCTTTGTCTGCTAATCTGTGATCTGTTTGGTCTGCCAGTAGGATTATTATGGTGGGTTTACTGAAGAAGTGCCAAAAATGATGTTAAATAAACTGTTTACACAATGTAACTAGAGGCTGAAAAGCTAAACAGAGAGTCCCAACTCGGCCCCATTGCAGGTTTGAAGAAAAATAAACTCCTCAACACTTTCAACTGGACGCTGCTGCTCTGCAGAGGCTGCTCTGTTTGTTGAATATTAAAACATAAAATTAATGCATTTCCCCCTCTTTCTGGGGCTCTTTCCAAAGGTTTCATAGTTGGAAACATGATCGGATCATTTTGAGTTCCTTGGCCGTCCTTGGAATTCGCTGTGATCATTTCAGTCGTTATAAAATATTCAGGTTTCAGAATGACTGCAAGAAAACCCATCATTCTTTAGAAGTGGGTTGTGTAATATTATTCCTGAGAGGACAGGAAGAACAGTGCTGGTCCTGTGTTCTCCAAGGAATTATAAGGGACACCTGGGGGGCAGAAGTCCATGGTGGTCTCCAGTGTAGCACATGTGGAGGGGGGTCATAAAAAATGTCATCTGCACCAATGGGTGGGTGATGTGGGAGAGCTCTCCACCAATTAAAAGGAAAATTTGAAGGCACACAAGAACTTTCTTCCCTTTCCTCCACTTTTGCCTGTCTTCTTCAAGGGTGTTTCGTTGCTGAGGAAGGAACTTGAGTGGAATTTGGAAATATCAGTGGTGTCAGCTTTTTGGCTAGGGAATTGCATGGAGATCTCTCTTGAATTCTGAGTATTTCTGTTAGCCATAGCCTCCCCCTAGCAATCCAGACAGTTTCTGCAGCACATGGGATAAGCACACAGTTTGTGCAGGGGCCCATCAGCTACAGCCAGTGTTTTAGTCCTTGTTCTGGTGACTGAGGGTGTGAATTTGGGGGTTTTTTAGCTATCTTGAGATGAACAGGGCAGAACTGGCATTGGCAACAACTTTGGGGCCCCATCCAGGATGGGCCTTTGGTGCTGGTGTGGAGTTTGTGAGTAATGAATTCTGCAGAGATCAAGGAACCCCGCGTGTGCTGGCCGTCGAGGACAGAGGGGTAGGACAGCGTGTGCCTGGCACCTCTTGCACAGAGGCTGTGTTGATGTTCTCTGAGCATTTCAAAACAGTGAACAAAGAGGGATCACTGACAGAGCTTGCACGGGCTTTCAGAATTCCCTCGTCAGAATGTGGCTGGAGTAGCTGGATCATCCACGGCACAGCCAGGGTTCAAAACCTAGAGGCAGGATGGAAAATCAGACCTCTTTGTCCTGGTGCAGACCTACAGCAAGGCTGCCAGGTTTCCTGCTGGGTTCTGTGCTGTCAGCTCTCTTCATGGATTTTGTAGAAAAATGAGGGGGATGCTATGAAGGTGCAGAGTAAAAATGCCATTTGAACATGCCTGTGTGGTTTGGCTTAGTCTGACATGTGTATGCTCCGTGAGAGAGCTTTGGGCATGTGGAAACACAATTTATTTATTTTTTCTATAGGAACCAGCTTTACTAATTGCACAATCTTGCTTTGTTCGCTGAGATCCTGTGGTTAGATAAGGCAAAGCTGTGGTGACATTGCACACACAATCACGTAGACACTGCAACACATGTTCAGTATGTTTAAAAGTGAGGGGGAAAATATTCAGTAACTAAATGTGATTTTTTTTTTCCCCAAAAAGACTGTAAAACCAGCAGATCTGCTTAGAGTGGTGCACAAAAGGTCACAACAGGGTCAGTGTCCCAAACACGGTGTGGGCAAGGGCATCTCCTGCTGCCACCTTGGCCACTTGCTGGCAGCAGAGGAAGGTGGAGACCTGTGAGCCAGGCACTGCAGCGTCCCAGCACCCACAGCCAGCAGGGACAGTGTCCCTGCTATCCACCCCAGGGCCAAAGTGACAACCTGGCACAGCGGCTCAGGGCTCAGGGACAAGGGGTCCTCTGCCATGTGGGCAGCTGGGGAGTGCCAGGGTGCAGGGTGGCCCCACTGGTGTGGGTCGGCTGAGGGAGAGGGGCAATCACTGGCTGCAGTCACAGGGGACAGCCCTGGCACAGCTCTGCATCAGGGGGACTTGAAAAAATCTGCTTTGGAGACCCTTCTGTACCTGGGTGGATTTGTCACAAGACACGCAAGAGTAGAGACACAGGCCTGACACCACTGACCCCTCCCCAAGCTGTCCTGCAAAGCTCTCAAGGAGAGGCTTCCCAGCAAAGCCTCAATAAGAAACCAAGTGTTTCCTCTTTGTTTTTCTTTTCAAAAGGACTGGACTTGCTGAAGATGTCCCGAGTTATTCAGCCCAAAGGGTTAAAGTTTGGCAGTGTTGCAAGCAACCGAACAATGGGTCATATCATGGAAACTGTCAGGCAACCTTAAATATAGCTGTTATGATCTGCATAGTCTGCAATGCTCTGGAAACCAGGATGAGCAGCAAGGGGAAAAAATTCATAAAGTCCATGGAGTTGTTTAGGTTAGTCAGGAACAGAGAGCACTGCAGGGAGTGCAGAAAGCCAAAGGGCGCCCAGGGAAAGGGGCGGGCAGTGGGAGGGCAGGAGCAGGGAAAGGAGCCCACCAGGAGGAAGACTCAGATGAGACAGACTGAAGTGATGTTGGGGAGGGGTGATGCTCGGTGTCTGGCTGGTTTTGGAAGCTTAATGGATTTATCTGACAGCAGCTGGTGACCCCCGTTCCCCCAGACCTTCTCCTTTGGCCACTCCAACATGCCCAGACACTGGAGATCTTTGGTTTGGTGTTTGCACATACCAATCTGACAACAAGCCAGGAGTCAGGGCCAGGCTCAGCATTGATGGGGGGTCCCACATCCTCCCAGGGACCCTCACCACTCACCAGGAGGGGCCGCAGCACGCGGATGTCAGCTCCTTCCCCTGCAGCATCCCAAGCATCCCTTCTGAGATAGCCAGCAAACGTGGCCTGAACTTGGAGCCCGAGAGCTTCAAAGTGAGTCGGAAACTATTTTATCAGGGCAAGATCAGCGCAGGCCGCGGTGCTGGAAGCCAGTGGGGCTGGGAAGCTCTGTTACGGGAAGCGACTCTTACTGCGCTGTCTGGGCGTGAGCCTGGCACGGGCAGCGAGGCCAGGGGAGCGCTGAGCGATGCAGGAGGTCACACCCGCCATCCCTCCAGCTCTCCAGGCAGATGCTCAGCTGGAACGGTGTTAGAGCCGTGGAGCCTGAGTGATTTATACCGCTGGAAGAGCTTTTTGTTTCCCTTCTTCCTCCCCGGTGCCCTGGAGTCCCTCCTTATCCAGCAGCACCGACAGGCAGCCGAAGGGCTGCGGGAGCATCCAAGTGCCCCAGCCACAGCCGTGCTCCAGCTCAGAGATGTCACAGGGAATGGCACCTCATGGGACACCGCGGCCCTGCTGCCCCCCTGCAGGCACCAACACGGCCGTTTCCCTGCTGGCTCATGACCTGGCATTTGCTGGCCTTGTCTTCAGAGCCCCTTGGGGGGAAAATGCAGGTCTGGCTGGGCATAGAGGGATCTTGGGAGGGAGTTTTGGCTCCTGTCAGTGCCCTTCCTGTCCATCCTCCCAGAATCTCTGCTTGAGCTGTGCTCTTCGCCCCACAGGCTCCTGTGGCACCCCTGACACCCCAAGGCCCACACATCCTCCCTTGTACCCATCTGCTCCCCCCATCTCCAGCTGCCATCATGGCTGAGATCAGCCTCCTGAATGCCAAGCAGGGACAGGAGCTGCTCTGGGACAGACCCTCAATCCTGAAATCATTGGAAAATTCGCAGGGACCGCTTGGGGCAGGTCTGTGCCAGGGGAGGGCTCCAAGGCACGGAGGGACACCCCCTGTGCTACATGGCACAGCGCTGACCTGAGTATTTCCACTGGCCTTTTCTTGACCATTTTTGGTCCCTTTCATTTGTTTTTGAATCTGTTCCTCCTCTTTGCCCAAGTTCTTTTGCGCTAATTGGGAACTGGCTCCTCTCGGGGTGGGAGGTCTGTCAGGACCGCCTCATGACAGATTTACTTTGTCTCTCTGTCTCTGCATTTTGGCAGTTTGGTTCTCCTGCAATGTTCTGGATTTGGATTTTGCTTCTCAACGCTGATATCCTCACAATAGGCAGCCTATGGATTGAATAAATTAAAACATAACGAGCTGGAATGCAACTGGCAGCTCTGCAAGAGCCCCATCAGCACAGCGGGGCTTGTTAATGCACAGCTGAGCTGTGTCTCCGGGCAGGCATGAGCCCATGGCCACAGCCTGGCTGGATGGGTGAGCCCAGGTGGGATGTAGATGTGCTGGACAGTGTCCTGAACCAGAGCAAAGGGGCTGACAGGTGGGAAGTCACCAACACCAGATTCAGAAGGAGGACAAGTCTAGAAGACAGACTTCACTCATTTTGATCCTTGCACCCTACATGCTCTGGGTCCATCAGTCCTCTTTGCTCTGTGACTGGAGCCTCTCCTCCATCCCATTTGGTGTTAATGAGTGCCACCAGAACCTTGCAGCTGGGTCCCTCCTGCAGCACAGTGGTTCTGTGTTCATGCCAGCCTTGCCCCTTGGAGAAGGGTGTCTGTATCATTTTTCCTGCTCTCTTCAGCTGTAGAGGATCTATCCAGGGGGTGCATCTCTCTTTCCTGCTTCTGCTTTCCCTGAAAAATTTCTCCTTTTGTGAGCCCAAGCTCACCCAGGCTCATTTTCAAGCCAAAGGGGCTTTTGCTAACCCATTGCTAACTTGGCTCAGCCTGGCATGTCAGCAAATGCAGGGGCCTCAGAGAGCCCCATTCCCTGTCCTGCAGTGGAGGTGACACACAGAACACCCGGCTGTGACAAGCAGCCAGTGAACGGAAGGAAAGGAAACCGCGAGTATGGGAGTCCACGGCCAGCGTGGGATTGCAGGAATGTTCAACCCAGCTTGCAAGGCATCAGGAGGAGATCCAAACCCGGGAAGGCCCTTGAGAGATGGATACCACACGGACTGGGGCCAGAGCTGTGATGGGAACTCAGGCAGGGAACAAATGGGAAATAGGGAAGCAGGGTGGGAAAGCGGTTTGCTCTCCCTCCTGAGGATGCTCACTGCCAGCTGTTTGCTCTCCCATCCTGAGGATGCAGCTGCCAGTGGGAAGTGCTGTGGGGTGCATGGCACAGGTACTGTTTGCTTTGGGTCACACACGCCCATCAGCAGCAGAGCAGGAAAGCGAATGTGACACACACACACGCGTCAGAGCTCGCTCACGTTTCCTGACACAGCTCTGCCCAGCAGGGCTGGCCAGCACCTGCTTTTTGTTAGGGCACACGCTCTCCCCAGTGCCTGTCGGCCACAGGAGTGGGAGGAAGACCAGCACATTAGAAAAATCTGGGATGAACGGGGGGGTCTGGTTAGGGTCTGCCCAGGAACGGTGAGAGGAGCAGATAAGCACTTCCTCCTGGAAGGAGACCAAGCAGCCTGAGGATAAGGGGCATCTTGCATGGACAAGCACTGGCAGGGTAGAGGGCAGGAGGGCTTCAGAGGAGTGAGGTGAAGAAACAACAGCAGAACAGTTTCTCTGGGTACCCTGAGGTGTGTTGGGGCGTTTTCCTTCTTGTTTCTCCTGAGTGTCTCACAATTAGTGAGGTTCTGTTGTTCTTTGAGACCTGGGCAAAATCTGTGCCCTCTCTCCCTGAGGTCTGGGTACTCACCTTGTTCTTGGGAAGAGAATTTCTGCACAGAATCCAGCTCACCCCCAAAACCAACCATGCTTCTCTTCCCAAGGTAGGACAATAGTAGGACCACAGCCAAAGTTTCCAACATTGGTTTATCATTTATTACTGTGGGATATATCTAAATTCTAACAGTGAGGCAGGGAACCATCAAACCTCACCAGTGCCCATATAATGCAAATGAAGAACTGAAATAGGTGATAAAGTAAAGCCAGAAGGATGGCTGGGGAGGGGGCTCAGAGATTCACTGCTGGTTAGTCCAAGAAGGGATGTCATCTGGCTTGTCTTCCTGCACAGCACAGGCCAGAGTCTTTCCCCCAGTGAGTACTTGCAGAGCACGTATTTTGGTGGTTGTTTTGTATTGATTTTTGAGTTGGCAATAGGAGGAACTCCTCCCATGTTTGAGTTGTTCCAGTGGATTTCATTCTACATCAGATCTTCAAATTAACCTAATGATCAGCTTGATTAAATTATGGTAAATCAAGTAACATACCCATGTCGTCTTTCTGGAAAAACATCAGTCTTGTTCAGCTCTGAACCTCCCAAATCAGCTCTCATTTGAGTAGCTGTGTCTCTTCCAATCCAATGGGGATTTGGGACTAGACACCCTGCTGAAGTCCCTCCAACCAACATTTCTTTTCTTCTATTAATAGCTTGTCCTAGGAGAGTCAACCCTTTGCGTGGGCTTCAGCTTTTCTGGGGACCCCTCAGCTCAGCTCTCAGAGCAGCACCAGGATGGAATAGCCCAGCCCCTCCCTTAAACCCAGCCTTGTGCACACCAAACCCACGCAGCCCCAAAGAGCAGAGGCTGTCACACTTCACAGTCCAACGACAGACCTGTGTGAAAAATTGTTTCTTATATGCATGAAACATATCATTTGTTAGCTACTCTGTGAGGGAGACAGAAAAGCAGAGAGGGAGGATTTGTTTCAGAGGGCAAAGCTCACGTGTTCCAGCTTAGTCCCAGCTGGCCAGGCTAGTGCAGAGATCAGGACCCAGGACTAAGGCTGAGGCAATGCTGTTGGATGATAGGGAGTAGGAAAAGAAGTATGATCCTGAAGGTTGTATTCTGATCCTGGTCCTTGGATCCAAAAATATTCCCAGTGCACAGGACTGTAATTCATAGATTCATACAATGACAGAATGGTTTGGTTTGGAAAGGACCTTAAAGCCCATTTTGTTCCAACCCCCAGCCATGGACAGGGACAACTTCCACTCTCCTGGGGTGATCCAAGCCCTGTCCAGCCTGGCCTTGGACACTTCCAGGGATCCAGGGGCAGCCACAGCTGCCCCAGGCACCCTGTGCCAGGGCCTCACACCCTCAGAGGGAAGAATTCCTTCCCATTACTGAGACCTTTCAGGAAACGGGGCTCTCAGCCACCTTTATGAGCCACTTTCAAAAAGCAATTAAGACATGCAAATTTTGCATCATTTTCTGATTTCATCTCAACTTTTCACAGCCACACCTGGGAAATTTTTCAAAGCAACACACCTACTGTATCCCAGGTCCTGAGACTTCCCCATCTGCTCTGTGCTTTGGCAGCTCAGCCCATGCACAAGCAGCACGTGAACCCACAGGCAGCATCTGCTGAGCCCTGATGGCTTGGAGCTCCACCTCCAACAGCTCCCATGGCAGCCTGTTCAGCTGGAGTCGCTGTCCCTGCTGCAGGTTTGAGAGGTTTTTCTGCCCCTCAGCAGAAAAACACATCTTCCCCAAGCACCCTCACCTTCCCCTGCCTGAGCAGCCAGGGGTTGTGCTGGTTCCTGTGCTCCTCATCCCTGTGTCTGCCAAGACTTTAGCCAGAGAAGGGCTGGAAATCCTGCTGCTCTGGCTGGATGGATAGAGAAGAGAGGGGGCACCCCACATCTCACAGTGCGGAAAATCGCCAGGGTTTGAAGAGAAAGAAGTCACTGGAAGAGCCTTGGTTTCACGTGGCAATGTTTGCCTGACACCTCGTGCCCCAGCCCAGCCCCAGCAGGCAGCAGGAGCTGCTCTGGAGGACAGTCCAGCTTTCAGGAGTTACTCACACGAGCCTGATGAGCCCCCGGGGAGCGGCGGCGGCCGGAGGGACGGAGGTGGGGCCGTGACCCGGTGCTTATGGAGAAAGGCAGCAGGAATTAGATCTGTTCCATAAAATAAACAGCACGAGTCTCTGATTTCCAAACAAGCCCCAATGGCCCCTTTCCCTGAGCTCTTCTGCTGTGACTAATTGTACTGGTAGGTGTTGGGTCAAAATCAACAATGGTTCTCCACTAAGGTCACTCACTTTCTCTGTTTACACTGCTAATTTTATCACTGCTCAGAGTGGCTAATGGTATTATTTATACGTTTAGCAGTGATAAATGCTGATGCTAAATAAAGGCTCCCTGGCACAGGCAGGTTAAGGGCTGATATGGCACATCCAGAGCTTTATCATCAAAGGAGCTAGCACCGTGGGTAAGAGCTTTCCTGGTTTTCTGCAAAGCTGAGCATTTATGAATGGGGAATGGTGACAGCAATTAGCAATGGTGGTGGTAATAGCAATTATTAGCAATGGTGAGCTTTAAGAGCCTGGATTTTACACAAAGGGAAACCCCCCCAGCCTGCTTTTGGTGGTGAAAAGCTTCTCCTAGCTGCAGGTGTGTAAAACAGGGGCTGTGGGAGAGCAGGGACAGAGCTGCAGCCCAGCAAACAGGCAGCCCTCCATGTGAAAGCTGCTGGGATGCACAGCCCAGGGTACCGGGGTCACCCTCAGGGGTGGGCAGCCCCAGGAGCAGCACTGGGGCTAGTGCAGAGCTCAGAGAAGGCTTCTCATTCCTCTGGAAAAATGTTTACTTTCTAGTGAAAACCCACAGCCCACGTTACTCCAGGGAAAGCTGGCGAAAATCCAGGCAGCTTGACCCAGGGATGCCACTGAGGTGACTCACTGAACTTGCAGTTTTGGAAACTCCTGTCACTCATCCTGTCTGGATGAGTGCTTGGACTACATCACCCAGGATGCTCCATGAGGTCTTCCCTAGGAGCTGGGCTGATGCCTGGTGAAAGCCCTTGGCTGCAGCCCAGCCTGTCTCAAACAACCATGAGGCCCTGATGTGTCTTTTCTAATTAGAAAACTCACCCTTTTCCAGTGAGAGATGGTATTTTAAGAAACTTTTGGTGATATTTGATTCCATCTTGAGAGAAAACTCTTGGCCCTTTTTCATCTTGGAAAAGGGACATGGGAGTGTGAAAGGGGTCTCAAGGCCAGGGAATTGGGAAGATCTGTTCTGGAGACATCACGGCCTCAAGAAGAGGAGGGGCAGCAGTTAATGTGGATTTTGGAGAGGAAAACCAAAGAGAGTTGCTGCATGGCAGGAAAACAAGCAGAGAAATACAGCATGCAAGGAAAATGAGCAGGACTTGAACTTTACATCAAGACGGAGTCCATGGCTATGCTGGGAAGGCTGCTGGATGTGCTCTCAGATCCTCATTCCTTGTACTGTCCATAACTAACGTGCTGTGATGCCCACAGCAATCCAAACCCAAAACTTAATCAGGCTAAGAATTCCTGGATCCTGATCTTCATTCAAACTAAATCCACCTTATACAGACACTGCTCTCCCAGGTTAAATTAGTGTGAGCCCACGCCAGTGGTGGGGTGCACAGCAGTCTGGCACAGAGCTGGCTCAGCCCTTGTCTTGGGGCTTCATCCCAGTTAGGAGGTGGAGGTGAAGGGCTGGAGGAAGGTCAGTGCCATGGAACAGGAGGGCCTGCTCCGTCCAGCCCCCTCAAACAGGGGCCAGTGTGGGCACATCCTCTGTTCCAAGCACCTGAGGGAGTGCTCTGCCAGGTGCAGGTGCAGCCACAGGGCAGCCCAAGCACCCTTTGTGGCTGAACTCTTCCCCGGGGTAAGCACGGCCCGGCTGAGCTCGGGTCCTGTCCTCAGGGCTGGAGTCAGGAGCTATACATTGTGTTCTGTGAGCCAGCACATGAATGTAAACAGCAGGCTCCAAAACAGTGGCAGGAGAATTAACTGATGCTATATGCTGCTGCTTCATGTTTTCTTTGGAGTTGAGGAATAGGTTTTGGAGAGATTTTCCTCCCCATTTTCTTCTCGTGCCCTTGGACACAGCTCTGTTATCCCCAGCTGACTTGCCTAAGCCTATAATCCCTGGTGCTCAAGAGAGTGAGAAGAAAATAGGATTCAGAGTCCAAATGCCTCATGTGTCGGCCTCTAGAAGATTCCTACCATCTGCTCTGGCCACCAAGCAAAGGGACTGAGCTCATTTTGCATCCTGTCATGTAGTGCTGTTGTGCATGAGGAGCTGGAAGGGCCATGGGGGGATCTGCGTGTCACAAGTTTGCCCCGAGGACGTGGCAGTGCTGCACACCCCCAGGGAGCTGCCCCCATGCACTGCAGTGCCTGAAAAGCACCTGTGCCTCACCCCAGAGAAACCTGAGAGGCAGATCCTGAGTCCCCACCTCAAGGAGAGACCTTGCAGTTTGAAAGCATTTATCCTGCATGCTTGGAGCTGAGAACGTGCCAGCAATCTTTCTGCTGTTTGAGGTCAAGATAACAAATCAGCCAGCACATTTACTCAGAGCAGCCACTGACATGCAAAGGAAGGGCCTCCAAGATCATACCCAGCTCTCTGCTTCTGGCCAGCCAGAGCTCAGAAGCATCCTGGTCTGCCAGGGGCACCGTGTTTGCTCCTCTGTGCAATTCCCTAGGAATGCCCAGCCAGGAAAATCCAGCTGCTTTCCTACCCTGTGTGTTTCCACATCGCTCAAAAGCTGTCAAGCTGCAGCAGTAAGGGTGGATCCCTATTATTTTTGACAATCTGTGTTGATTTCCGTGCTTAGGTACAACCTGTAAGCAGCTGTTGGCATGGAAGAAACACTTATTTATTGTTATCTGAGACAAAATCCTCTGCCAATGAAGTCTGTTGTTGCCTTATACTGCAGCAAAAGATGAATTCACAGCCTTAATTTAAGATGCTGTCACATACCTGGACTCAGGGCAGCCAGCACTTCCCACAGCCTGCAAATCCAGCCATCACTGCTGGGGTCTAATGCATCAGGGTTATGACTCCTCCAAAGGCTTTCCAGCATCACAGCACAATTCCAGGGAACAGGCAGCACGACAAGCCTTTGCTTTTCAGCCAGGCTCACCAATCCCTGCAAGGCTGGGGCAGCCAGGGGCAGGGATCATGCCCAGGGATGTCCCTGTGCTGCTCTCCAGGTGGAAAATGGGGTCCAGCCACACTCCCCAGGGAGAAGGAGCAGGCACCACATCCCTGGTCTGAGGTGCTGGTTTTGTGAGCTGTTACAGCTGGCATTGTCTCACTTCCACCAGCAGCCATAAGCCCTGTTCCTTATTTTTCCCCTAAATCAAAGATTCTGCTTGTAGAAATGTGGCCTTATAAACACTGTTCAGTCACTTCATCATATTCTCTTGGATAAGTTAAATTAATTGACCTGCTTTAATCTCTCACTAAAACATGCCCTTTAGACACGATGTTTTTCTGTAGCTCTTTTAGGAACCCTTTCATTTTTTCATTTTTCAGTATTTTAAAAGAAACTCATAAAGCTAAAAATGGGAAGGCTCTTCCAGTGCACCTTATCAATGTCATAAAGAGATAACTTTGACACCATTCTCAGATTCAGTGTTACCCAGCCTCTGCAGGCAAGACTGCATTCCCACATGGGGACAGGGCATCACTCAGGCAATATTTGCTGATGTTGTCAGCAGTGACCCCAAAGTCACTTTTAAGGTCATGGCTTTCCAGGGTACAATGCATTGTCCTGCCCACGACATCGTCATCTTCCTTCTTGAAAGTATAAAATTTATCTGGCTTCAATCCAGGGGAGGGAATGGAGCTGGGGAAGGGGATGGAGAGACAATCATAGGAGGAGCAGCTGAGGGAGCTGGAAAGGGGCTCAGCCTGGAGAAAAGGAGGCTCAGGGGGGCCCTTGTGGCTCTGCACAACTCCCTGCCAGGAGGGGACAGCCGGGGGGGGTCGGGCTCTGCTCCAGGGAACAGGGACAGGAGCAGAGGGAACGGCCTCAGGCTGGGCCAGGGCAGGCTGAGGGGGGGCACCAGCAGGAATTTCCCCATGGAAAGGGGGATCAGGCCTTGGAAATGCCCAGGGAGGTTTGGAGTGCCCATCCCTGGAGGTGTCCAGGGAATTCCTGGAGGTGGCACCCAGAGCTCTGGGCTGGGGACAGGGTGGGGATCAGGCACAGGTTGCACTCCGTGGCCTTGGAGGTCTTTTCCAGCCTCAATGATTCTGTGATTCTATATCAAAATGCACTTTCTGTAATGCCCAGCTAACCAAATCCTCAATCACCTCTACCTTTCAAATGCTGTGAGCACTAAATACTGATGTTTTTCTACTACAACACAGCAGCAAATATTTTTCCCCAACAAGAATAATTTTCCCCTGATCAGCATTAAAGAGCTCGTGTTGTGTGGGGTTTAGAGCAGGACAGGAATGTTCCTCTCCCCAGAAACTCCTGCAGCAGCATCCAAGGATGACTGTTAGCAGACACATTTCAGGGTCTGACTGTGCAAATGTCATTTTTGGTCAGTGAGACTTTCAAGAACAAAATATCACCAAGTTTCAGCCTTTAGAGAAGGCCAGGGTGTTTACAGACCAAACTCCATAAAATTATCTATTGAATCCATGCTTTAAGAGCAGAAACAGCTTTTGATTGTCTCTGAGTAGTCTTGTATCAGCTTGCCACAATTTCAGCTGGGACTGATGTCAAGTTAAGAGGCTGACAGTTTATTCTATGCTCTGTAAATATTTGTACACTGTTGGCCTCTTCCAGTCCTTTGGAACAATATTCCAACTTTTATTAAAAATAAACATGAACGGGGCGGAGCTCAAGGAGCAGTTCTTTATAAACTCTGGTGTGCTGATTTTCAGGTCCCAGCCATTTGTAAGGGAGACTGTTTTCCACACCTCAGCTTCCCTACCTGACGTGGGACAGCAGTTGCATGAGTGGCTGCTGTTTCCAGCATGCAGGTGCCACCTCAGGGTGGAGGCACATGGACCCCTGCTGCAGCTGAGAATCCTCACCCAAGAGAGCTCTTCACACTCCCGGGTTACTTTTCAAGTCTCAGTTTCCACAAAGAGACTGCCAAGAGCTGAGAGCTGCAGCCTGGGTGAGCATCAGACAAGGGAGAGGATAGGTGGGAACCCCCTGAAGGTTGGCCAGCACACAGACAGGGTAGGAGGAACATCACCAGGGATGGGGTTGAGGATGTCAGAGCTCTGGGGTGTCAAATATGCAGGCAGGAGGAAAGCTTGGCCTCCAAAGCCATCAGAATTCAGGGCTGAGTTTTTCCCAACTTTGTCATTACTGGTTAGGATTTTATGCCAAAATTCTGAGCTCCAGTTCTGCACAAAGGCTGAGTGAGCCTGAGAAGCTAAGGCAGCATTCCCTGTGTCTTCCTCAAGACTAGGTGCTGAGTTTGCCAGACTAACCAGAAAAACGTGGGAATTCATATCCCCTTCTTCCCCACTGCTTGTTCATGGACACTGCAATCTCCCCAGATAGTCAAGCTTGCCCCAAATCTGTTCAAACAACCCGAGGATGCAAAAGGGGAAGTGGAATGCTATGTTCTGTAAGAGTCCTCCTCTGCCGTGGACACCAGGACAGCAATCCCAGCTGAGGAGGCTGAGAGCTGGTCCAGGAGGTCACTGCTTCCCTGCTGAGGGGCTAGTGCAGCTGTTGGCTTGTGGTCAAGGTGCTCAGTGGCCACCCCTTGTAAGGCACAAACCCTGGTCACAAGAGAACAGGGAGCCTGGGGGAGCATGGACACCTTGCAGAGACCCGTGAGTCAGGGACTGGCTTGGATGTGGGAGACTCCTCTTGGTTCTTTCTTGGCTTTCACTGCAGAGCAAACCTGAGAGAGCCACCACTGTGTCTTCTGGCCTCCTCTCTGTGTTTGGCACCTCTGGCCTTGCCAGGGCCACGCAGGGTGAATTTGGGCACTGTGCTGCAGCTGGGGATGTCCTTCCTCCCCAGGCACAGAGCATTCCCAGCACAGGCACAGAGCACAGGCTCTGCCTGGCTGCAAAAGATTGACAGGGAACGAGGATAGGAAAGCAGGCATGCACCAAACCCCAGGGAAACACTGAGCAAACAGCTGAAGAGCCTGGCACTATTATTCATGATGTTTCTGGTATTATTTAGTGGCATGAGGTTAAAATAACACTCAAGTAAAGAAAAAAATGACTGACGAGATACCAAAGCAAAACACATAGAGAGAACAAGCATCTTTGGCTCTAAATTGTCCAAAAGAAGCTTGATGGGGGAACCCTCCTCAGCTGCATCTCCCCAGGGTTTCATGCAGTCCTGCTCTGGCTTTAACACATGCAAAGCCAGATGCAGGCGTAAAACCACACGAGTTTTCCAGGTGTGGGCAGGAATGCAGGCAGGCAGCTGGGCTTGGAGGAGAGGAGGGGACCAAGCACAGACCCAGACACTGAGGAAGGAGACGTTTCAGGGACAGCTGATTTTTGGTGCCCTGCACAGTCAGTCATCCCACTCGTTGGGTCTTGTCAGGGCTCTGAGACATCCCAAGACAAGGCTGCTCTTTGCTCTGAGAGTGCTCAGATGCTGTGAGCCAGAGAGCCACTGCCGTGGGGGCAGTGCTGCTGGGAGAGCCAGCTCCTTCTGGGGAGGATTTATGAGATGTCTGAGGCATCAACAGCCCCCCACCCTTGGCACTGCAAGGCATGGGCCACGCAGCCCGTGCCATAAATCTGGGCTCTGTTCCCAACCCGGTACAGCTGGGTGCAGTCCTTGGGGTGTGTGATCCACATCCAGGGCCAGCACATTTTCAGCAAGAGGCAGATGGGAGAGCAGGGCAGCAAACACGCTGGGTGTGATTGCAGTTGTTGTGGCGTGGGGACCACGGTCACGTTCCCTCGGGGGCAGGACACGGTGGCAGGTTCATCCCTCAGCAGGGATGTGCTCTGTGCCTGGCTCTGCCAGGGAGGCTTTCCCAGGGACACATTCCAGTCCCCTGGGTCATGGCAGCTCCCTTGGATGTTGTTTGGAACAAGCTCCTGAGCGGATCTGTGACAAAGTGCAACCCAAAAGAGCAAGTGCAACCCTTGCTCCCTTGGAGCCAGTGGGATTTCTGCCTCCCAGTGTCATGGGGTGAGGATTTCCCCCAGCCTCCCCCACTCCCCCCTTGGCTGTGGTGTCAGTGGGCACAGCACGGTGCCAACCCTTTGGGTACACAGTAATTTGGGGTGCATGCAGGCCCCACAGGGACGAGACTGGGTGGAAAAAGTGCAAGCAGCCCTTCTCCAAATGCTCCCTTCCAGCACCACGAGGCAACGGCACAAGCGGCAGAGCTGGGAAGTGCCAGGGTGCATCTTCCAGGGCAGAAAGGCACCGATGGTGGCAAAGTTCCCATGGCCACTGGAGAAGCCAGTGCAGAAGGCCTGGGGGGGCAGGATGGGAAATCACTGCCTCTCAGGCTGGCCAGTGGCTGCAATTCCTCGTGGTGCTCACTCCTGCAGACACGTCCGTGGGATGCTGTGGCCACAGCAGGGTTGGGTGGCTGTGCTGTGCCCAGGCTGGCCCCTCCATGGCTCCCTGCAGCAGCTGAGCCCAGCACAGCCCTGTCCCACCACAGAGCACTCAGCTCTCAGAAGGGGATGGGCACTGGTGTCCCCTCACTGACCTCAGCTCACTCCAGAGAAAAATAACTCTGCCACAGGAGCCGAGCGTTCCCTGCCAGCTCTGTCACGGGTCTGCTCCCCGTGTCACAGCTCTCCGTGTCACATGCACTCCAGTGCTGTCTGCAGAGCTGAAATGCTCCCCCTCTCCTTTTTATCCTTTTCCCCAAGGAAGGCCATAATTTCTTTGCCTCATTCCTGGATGGAAAGTCTTCTCCTGATGTATAAGATGAGGTGTAACTTCCACAAACCCTCCTTTCTTTAGCAGAAAATATCTCCCTGTCTCGAAGTCTCCTTAGCTGGATGATCATTTATCTTTGGGTTTCCACTGGGTTCATGTTTCCTGTTTTCTTCTTCCAGATTGTGATCCCTAACTGGAGATATTTTACAGCTCTGCTTTGCTTTCCACATATCACTGCAGAGATAATCTCTGAGCAGACAGTTTCTTTTTCCTTGGAAGTTATTGGGGAAAAAAAGTAACTGAGCTATCAAAACACGAGTGTGTCTTTGAAACCAAAAAAGCTCCTCTCTGACCGTGCATCCTCCTGGCCCCAGCACATCACCCAGTAATTGAGATTTCTGCCTTTCCAAGTATTTGCTTTCTGTCTGCTTTTCCTTTAAATTCCCAGCAGCCTTCTGGCAGTGCAGGCAGCGCTGATCCCGTTTTACCAGCAGAGAATGCCTTACACTTGGTTTTGTTGATTCCTTTAATCTAAACTAAGTCATTCACCCAGAAAGTTCAAGGCTCTGGAAAGGTGACGCTTTGGGCCGCGTCCCAGGTGAATGTTCCCATTCCCTGCCAGCTCCCAGACTGGTAACGACTTCCCAGCTCCACAGGCCCAGCACTGCTGGAGTCAACTGTTATAAACCTGCCACGGGGGATGAGAGCTCATGAAAGGAAAAGGAGCCTCTTTATTGTCTGTCTGCTTGCCTGCCTTTGGTGCTGCTTCCCGTCAGCACCGTTACCCCGGGACTCCCACACAGGATGTGCAGCAGCAGCAGAAGCAGCAGCAGAGAAATGCTCTTGCAGAAGCACAGAAATGCTCCTACAGCAGCACAGAAATGCTCTTGCAGCAGCTGGGCCCAGCCCATGACACTCAGCCCTGTCACTGTCCCGTCACACCCAGTCCCAGGGACCTCCTTCCCCTCTCTTTTGCTTTCTCAGACACCGAGTGGTGACAAATTTCCTGGTGACATCTCTGCAGAAGGCAAGTCATGAGACACAGAAGGTTGTAGTGGAGGCAAAGCAGCACAGCTGGTGGCAGTGAGGTCTTCCCACTGTTTTTCCACCTACTGCTACAGAGAACATATCTGAGTAGGAGGTTGCTTCAGATTTCCATGTTTTTCCCCAGAAGGTACCAGGGTGGCTGGCAGGGAAATGGGGCATGTCGGGGGAAAAGGGAGTGGGAGAAATCTGGTGTCAGATTATCTTCCCCAAATAAAAAATAAAACAGTGGCTCTTTTCTTTAGGTAGCTGTGCTCCAACCCCAACTCCTGGTCATGTTTACATCTCTGCTGTTGGAGATGGAGAACCAGGATCCTGGTGTCATGAAACAATTCAGGGTACTTGGGATGCTGGATTCATGTTTTCAAAGAACCAGAGTCCTCCAAAGGGTGTGGAAGGCATCTCACAGCACCTTTCTGGGAGCAGCCTAAGATGTTTTACAGACCAGGAGTGGCTTTCATGGACACCTGTGGTGCAGTCCAGTCCTTCCTCTCTGGAGTCCAGATCATCCATCCAGCAAGTCCAGAGATCCATCACCCTCTGCAGAAGGTGTGAGGGACACACTGACAGCCACATTCTTGTGCCAGCCCCATTCCTCATGCTATGTACATCCCCCCTCTCCCTGCTGTGTCTGGTGTTGATATTTCTCCTTGTTGGATTCACAGCTTTGGTTTGGAAAGGTTCCTTCAGTATTTTGGTTCCTCCTGAGATTTGGGAAGAGAGGCTGTGACACATGTGTGGGATGTGTATAGGATCCCAAAATGCTCATCCAGATTTTTATTGCAAACAATTTTCATGTCTGTCAGTCATGTCCCACCTGGCACCTCTCCTTGCTGTGCACAGATTTATTTTCTCAGCCCTTCACAGGGCAGGTTTGCCAGCAGGGCACTGGCAGCAGCCTTGGGAGTGTAGGTGAGGATGAGCTGCAACTTGGCCCTTCCCTGAGTTAGACTCTGTCCCTCCTGCAGGGAAGCCTCAGCCCTGATCAGGGCTCTGACACGTGCTGAAACCCCTCTGACACTGAAACCCCTCTTGTTATATCGACATTTCAACAGCCATCCAATTAACTAATTTATCCTATTAATATATTTGATATATTTGTCTAATTTTGTTTATTAGCACCTGTTTTTACAACCTCTCATGGCAGCCCATGCTCAGATATTCATTAGTGGTTGTATAAAGAAGTGATTTCATGTTCTGCTAATTGGTCCCCTGACAGGATCATCCCGTGCCCTGCTTCTAGCACAGCAGGGCTGTGGAAACAGAATTTGGTGTTCCCATCAGCCCCGAGAGTCTGTCAGCCCTGCTGGCTCCTGCCTCCTCCTGTGCCTCTCCAGGGCAGATACCTGCTCACACAGCAGCAGCAGCTGCATCCCTTCTCCATTTCCATCGCTGCTCTCCAGACCTTCTCTGATTCAATTATGTCCTAAGGAGAACATTTCATGGGTTCTGGTCACCTTCCATCCTGTTCTCTGTGCTGTCAGAGCTACCCCAGCTTGGGGTGTGTGTTTTGGGGCTCCCTGCACATGCAGGACCCGGGCTGGGACATCTCCAAGCTCTAAACCCTTCCTGTGCCAGCCCCAATGCCAACAGGCTGCCTGTCCCAACGTGCCACCAGGCTGTTCCCAGGCACTGTGGCCCCAGTGGCTCTTGCAGGCATTGGATGGAACCAGTGCTCCCCAGTGACCCCCACCACCTCCTGAACCAGTACTGGACCCCACAATAATCTGTGTTTCTCCTCTGTCCTGCTGCATGGAGGCTGCAGGAGGGACAGGGGTGCTGGCTGGCTACTGCTCCCTAGCTCCAGCAGGATGGAGAGGTGCCACCCCAGCAGCCACCCCCATGCCCCCCTCCAGTTCCATCTCCCCAGTGCCCTGGACCAGAGCAGGACATGCAGTGAGCACATCAGTGCTCCACAGCAGAGCCAGCAGCACCCCTGGCCCGTGGGCACCCTCGGGGTGCACCCCTGAGCTGAGGCCTGCGTGGAGCAGGTCTGGCAGAGGGCACAGCACGTGCAGACAGCACCGTGGAGCAGATCCCCAAATTCTTGGCAGGGCTGGCTTCCACCTCCTCCATGGTCATAGCCCCGCTGCAGAGCTGGAGCTGAAATTTCCACACATGGTGCTTGTCGGCCTTGGGGAGCGTCTCTGCCGCCCGTCACGTAACTGCCTGCCTGGAGGAATGTGCTGGTGTTTCTTTCGGGGGATTACTGGGTCTTTCCTGTCCTGTTTTCCCTTGGAAAAGCCCTTTCTGTCTGCAGGGCCCAGGCAGGATCTCTGGGCTGTGTAAAGCTCTGCACCACGTGGCACAGGCAGGGCCCCCTCTGCTGCAGGGGACGAGCACCTTGGCCCTGCAGAGGAGCTCCAGGGGCTGCTGCTGCTGGCAAAGCCACCTGCCCACGGTGTGTGACCTGTCCAGGAGGGCAGCTGGCCCTGACTGGCCACAGAGCAGCACCTGGGATTCAGGTGTGGGACAGGGGGGCACGGGGAAGCTGTCACCCATCCCCTGAGCTCCTCTTTGAGCCCAAGAGGTGGCCCTTGGCTCCCGCAGAGCTGTGCAGGTGTGCACCCCACCACAGCTCCCCTCCTCCAGGAACCCAGTGCCTAAAGCTGCTTGGCTTGGTGGTTGAGCTGCTCATCGTGGGGTGTCCCCACACCTCGTGTGTGTTGAAATATAGCTGGGAATGTACTCCTGGCATGCTGCAGAGGGATGGCCTGGAAATTCAGAGTTTGGCCACCATACAGTGGCTTTAGGCCTGATGTTTAAGCTCATCTTCTAGAGAATTTCTTTTCTAATGCAAATAGCAGGAAGCACAGGACCTGCCTTCTTATCTGGAAGTGAGAGATGTTTCCATGGTCCCCCTGATCTGACTGTGTATCTGGAGCTCCACTGCTCAGCTCTGTGGCATCTGTGTGTCCACTGGGCTCAGCATCCGTGGGCAGGAGCACGAGGGGCCAGCAATTCAAAGTTTGGGAGTGAATCAGAGCGTGCACAGTGAGCAGGGCCTGCCTGGGGCACTGCGGGTGCTGCTGCAGACCAGAAGGTCTGAGAAGGGTCTGCATCTTCTGAAGCAGCATTTCCTCTTATTGATTTCCTCCAGTCACCAGGCATGACTCTTCCCAGAAGCAAATCATCCATCTCAGCTATCGCTGCATAAAATCCCCTGGGGGGTCAGCTGCTATCGCTCCGTTTATCCAGGCTGCTCCCCACCAGCACACTTGGGAGTGGATCCTGCCCCCGAAAATCCCCCGCACGCGGCTGTGGTCACACAGGCTGCAGGACAGCACAGCCCTGGCAGCAGTGGAGACTCTCACCGAAGAGGTTAAAGAGTTACCTTGAGCTGGGATCTGTATTTTGTTAAATTATTTGAAAGAACAGCATCTCTGCTGTTTCCTTCTCCAACGTGCAGAAGAAAAATGACTGTATTATGGCTGTGTCTAGCGTAGCGCTTGGCACCAGGCCAGCAGGATTTACAATGGCTGGGTGAAAAGTCTGCAGGGAAGGCAGTTTGTTTTGCTGTGGACAGTACTTACAGGGTCTGCAAGGACCAATCTCACAGCACAGCAGGGGCCAGGGGGAGACCTGCCAGCAGAGAGCTGCTGGAGAAGCCGTTTGTTCTGTCCGTGAAACATGAGGTCGGCAGGACCCACCGCCTCCTGCCAGGGGTGATAAGAGGGGGAAGGCAACAGAGTAAGACAGGCTTTGTCTATTCTGGATGAAAGATCAATTTTATTGCAGCTCTTTAGCATAAGATTTTTCATGCTGGAATTTTCTGGCTGGAAAAGCACGTGTCTGATTCAGAACCATTTTCAGAAAGAAACACCTGGCCTCACTCCCTGGAGGGGAGGAAGCAGCTCAATATTAATTTCTAATACTCTGTATTAAACTCACATGCATTCCTGAATGAGATTTTGCTCTAGAGGCAAGTACAGCTGCCAGGACAGGCAGGTCTCTGTTCTGCTATGCTTCCCACCACAGCAGGTACTGAGAACGTTCCTGCTCTGCTGGAATGCCGTGTCCTGCCTCGTTTGCTGTCCTCTCCTCACCAGAGAGATGCTCAGGCAGTGAAGGGTCTCAGTTTGGAGGGCACTGAAGCCCTCTCCATAGCAGCTCCTGTTGTGATTGCAGCAGTCCGGGGTGGGACAGGAGACACAGAGATTTTGCAGAGGAAACAAGGCAGAGTCTGGAGGTGGAAGAGATCGTTGGTCTGGTTTATTGGTTTGCTCTGATCAGGCTGGACAAAGGCTGGGGCTGGAAGAGAGCTGTGTGCTCAGGTGGGTTTCAGACTGTAAGGGACAGGTGAGTTGCTTCTCTAAGGAAGGGCCTGGTTTTGGGGCAGACTGGCTCTGGGTATTCATAACCTTAGTGATAACTGCAGGCAGAGACCTCAGGCATGGATATCCTGGACATTCCCAAATATTCATGACATCATTGTCCTTCCAGCAATAGGCCAGACCTCACACTCAATGCACCCAGGCTCTCTGTACCCTGAGCAGCAGCACGGGACCTCTGCACAAGGGCAGGGTCCCACCTCAAGCTGAGCACATCCTCTCTTTGACCAGGGTCAGATCTGGCTGCCTACATCTCCAGCTGAACCGGCCAAACCATCAATGAGGTCCATAAAAATTCCGGCCAAAGTCTTCCCCTCTGATGAGGCAGAGCCTTGAGCTGGACACCTGGGCAGTTGGGACACACTTGCCCCACATCCTAGGCAGCAGCTTTCACATCGTGGAGGATCATCACAGCCGAGTGGTGTCCCTTCAGGAGGCAGTGTGGGCTCGCTTTCCCAGGACAGGCTGTAGCAGATCCGTACCTGACAGTGGCAGCAGATCCACAGGTTTCCTGTGACGAGAGGCTGAGCGGGCGGTGCTGACTGACCAGGGACAGCCACATCCTCAGAAGGGTTTTTAGCAGTAGCCAGGCGTCTTACAAACTGCTTTTCTGCTTAGCAAGGAGATATATTTTAAAAACTGAAAGAGAGAATTATTCTGGGAAACTGCTCTGGAAAATGTGTAGTAAAGATGAAACCCTATGGACTGAGTTACACTGGGGATACAATGCTGCTGCTCCCCGTTGTAGGCCAGTGTCAGAGGAGCTGTCCTAAACCCACAGGCCAGACCCTTTCAGCCAGTTCTGTTGTCCCCACGCAGCCTGAACAACTCAGACTTTGGGTAAGGTCTGGGGAAATGAGCTAAGGTCCTCTCATTTTTGTTGCATCATCTTGGATTCTGGTGACATCCTGACTGGTGTGCGTGAACCCCACACCGATGGCACCAGCTGGACTCTGTCACCAGCTGTCAGGACAACCTGCCACTGACCTTGCTACTGACAACCTGAAAGCCAAGCGAGCCTCCCCGTGGCCCAGGCAGCTGGAGGGGACAGCTGTGTCCCCAGCAGCACAGTCCCATGGGCCTTTGTGCCAGGCTGGTGAACTCTGCTGGTCCATGGAGTCAGGGACACAGGTTGTGACTTGTCCCCTGGCCAGCAGAACCCGGCCATTCTGTATGTGAACTGCTGTCATGGCCAGTGACAGGAGCCAGGGAGTGGCTGGAGGGTCTGGCTGGATCTCAGGGAAAAGTTCTTCCCCCAGAGGGTGCTGGCACTGCCCAGGCTCCCCAGGGAATGGGCACGGCCCCGAGGCTGCCAGAGCTCCAGGAGCCTTTGGACAGCGCTGCCAGGGATGCCCAGGGTGGGGTTGCTGAGGGGTCTGGGCAGGGCCAGGGGCTGGGCTGGGCGATCCTGGGGGTCCCTCCCAGCTCAGCAGACTGTGACTGTATGCAGGCAAGACAGGTTGGTGACCTCTCCTTGCACACAGGTCTTACCTTCACTGGTGCTGCCCATCCCCGAGTGCAGGAAGAGGGAACGGTGGCAGCCAGCTCTGCTGGGGCTTAGCAGAGAAGGGAGCAGGCATCGGGGCTCAGCTGTGTTGGTGAGTGTCTGCCTGAGCATGCAGCTGCCTAAATCCCAGAGATTACTCGCAGCAACCTCAGCACAAGAGTTACTGCTGAAGGAAAAACTTCAATGTCAAGAGCATGAGTAATAACCAAGCTGGCACTTAACGGTTCAAACAGAAGATAAGAGCTAAGGCTGGATTCTCAGAGGGCCCGTTTTATCTCTTTTATATATGTCACAACTGAAGAAATGAAGAATATAAAAGTTATTTATTAGCGTTTCGTTCCTGCAGTACTTTTATCATGTTGAGTGTGCATTGACCCCACGGTACCACAGAACTGGAGAAGGGATTAACAGATTAAGGGAATCCTCTATCTCAGTAGGACCAGATTTGGGGGTGATCTTCACCCTCTGACCCCTTCACAGCTCTTCCCTGTTCGCTGGGGAAGCTGCTGTGCTACTCCTGCCCCGCTCCGAGCCTTCCCCTCAGGGTGAAGAACACATTTTGACCCTCTGGCCAGGAGGCAGGAGGCGACCTGGTGCAGGCACTTGCACTGGCCCAGGGGCCAGCTCTGCTGGCTGGAAGAGCCCATCACCAGGCTGCTGTTTCCCCACTCCTGCAACGCCAGCTGGAGTGCTCGGAGGTGCTGCTGAGGGGACATGGTGCAAGAACCAGCTGGAGCAGCCTGGTACTAACAGCACAGCAAGGTGAGAGAACTGGAAGGGCTGGAGAAAAGAAATTTAGAAGGAAAATGTAAGATCTCTGCAAAAGTACTTAAGGTAGGAAAGAGAACAGGAGAAAGGAGGAGGGAAGCAACAAACTTCAGTAAGTACAAGATATGTCTTAAGTTTCCTTGGTTGTGTGATACGGATCTTGGCAATGCTCTGTGTGCTGTCCTTGGCTGGAAAAATATCCTCCTGTCCTAGCTGTGAATGAGGTGGCTCCAAAGTGGCAATTCCTGCTGCTGGGAGTTATTGAGCTGAACAACAGAGAGGCTGGGGAGAGCAGACTCTGGTGCAGGGCTCAGCAGTGCCTGGGACTGTGGGGCAGAGAGCACCGTGGCTCGCTGAGTGCAGCAGGAAAAGCTGAGCTGGACTCAGACCAGTTTAGATTGGTGCAGAAACCCAAAGCCTGGAGCATTTTGAAACATGGCATGTCGGGCTGAGCTAAACAGCACTGAAAGGTGCAGTCTACACAGACCATCAGGGTGTTTATGTGGTGCAGGCAGAGGGATTGCTCCGGGGCTTCAGGCACAGGAAAGGTCAATCATTAATTATTGAACAGATGGGACAGTTTTGTCTGCATCTTCCTCTAATTTGACTGTGGCCAGGTGGGGACTGTCTTGAATCTGTCTGTGATCTGCAGTTAGTGTCTGTCACTGAATAATTCCTGAGCCTTGAAACATTTGCATGCTGTAAATGTAGAGAAATCCAAGCCTGTGCCCTTTGACAGAGCTCCAGGTAGGTCCTTGCACTCTGTCTGGTCTCACGGGCTGGGAGGGAAGCAGAGGATTTCAGGGCTCAGACAGGATGTGTGTGATATACCCTCGCAGAGTGAATTTTAAATATTATAGTTCAGTCCACCAGCTGCAGTGTGGATGTTTAAGCTCAGAGATCACCTTTCTTAATTATTCCTGTTCGTGGTGTCCCTGTTCTGGCTCATTTAAGGAAACCTAGTGACAAATGGGTAGGAGTAGGGTACTGGGGTAGATGTGCTTGAACATCTCAGTGCTTGAACATCTCAGTGGGCATCAGGGAGTGCTTAGAAGAACCTCCATGTGCCAAGAACAATCCAAGTCCTGTGGTGTTCCTGGTCAAAATCACATGTGTTTGTTATTCTGACTATCGGGACAAACTCCAGCTGGAAGATGGAAGAGCTTTCCAGGAAAGAAGGATCCTCACAGGATGGGCAAAGGGCTGGCAAACACAGTTCTGGGTGCAGGCCTCTCTGGGCTGGTCTGGGCAGACCAAGTGTGCTCTCAATGGCACTTTAGAGAACTGTGTTTTGACAGCTTTAATTCCCCTGATCTCATCTTACACAGAATGTCCTGGATTTTGGCATCAGCATCACCCTTTTCAAAATGACTGGTACCTCTGAAGTAAACCAAATGTGAGTCTAGGGCAACTATAGCTTAAATTTAACATTCAAGATTGAAGTGTGGCTTGTTGTTAATGACAAGCAAGTGAGAAATAATCTTTGTGGTTCAGGCCACTCAACACTTCTCATCTCAAGGGCCTCTTTCCATTTGTCAATAACTTTGATGAATGCCCAGGACCAGGAGTCCTCATGCCATGTATGTGTCTTGTCCTGGATTTGTTTATAACATCACGCTGAAATCAGTGAAGTTGCATCAGAGGAGATTAGAGAAAACCAGTTGGTTTTTCCCATTTTTTCCAAAATTCTTACGACTCTCATTTTGAGAAGCTCCAGCACATGCAGGCTGTGGAGCAGCACATGACATTTGGCAGAGGTGGTGGTGTGCATGTCAAGATGTGCCTCTTGCTATCCTAGAGAAAAGATGCCCAAATTTGGGAACATTAAAAGTGTTTGAAAAGCCCTGGTTCACACAGACTCAATGGGAACTAGCTGGAGTTTAGCACCTAAAACCTTGCAAGCATTTGTCTGCACAGGCCATGCTGCAGCTCTGCTCTGTGGCTGGTCCTCTGTGAGCCCTGCTGGGGACAGGCTCAGGGCAGGACCAGAGTATGGATGTGGAGGTCCTGGAAAACCACCCAGGATCTGGAGGGCAGAGGAAGAACACACAAGAAGGATCCTGGGGTGGAAATGGACTCAGGAGCCCAGGTGGGGACAAGAGTAAAACAATATGGGGATCCAGGTGGGGGAACAGGTAGGATTGGTCTGAGAACAAGTGATGCTGGGGGAGAGGAAGAAAGGGAAAAAGGTGCCATGAGGCCACTTGGGACCTCAGAGCTGGAGGAGCTGGAGGATGAGTGAAAAACTGCCCAGAAAAAGGGCAATAGGACAATAAGTAACATAATGTTGGGGGTCACTGTGGATGGGCAGTCTGGGAGATGATGCCCGGTGTCTCTGGTCGTGCCTGAGGCTCTGGCTCTGTGCTGAAGGCACACAAGGCACCACTGCTCAGTTCTCTGTCATGGAGCAAATCTCCTGCTGGGCCCCTTGGATGTAGCCAGTGCTTTGGCTACTGCTTGGCTAACTGCAGACTTGTTCCCAAAATTAGAGGAGAGGAATTTGCAGGCTCAAGAGCAGCTGGATCTCTCTATTCACTGACATAATCTGTGTACCCCATGAGATGTAAGTGGCTCCAAAAGCTGAAAATTCTCAATAAAATTGACAGCCTCACATCAGTGACAGGGACACTGGCATCTCGTGTTTCACCAGCAGTGCAGAATTATCAGAGGAAGGAAAAGGCCAGAAGGATAAGTGCTGGAGCTCTCTTTTGTGGGCCATCACCCACAATCTCCCTTGCACCTCTGTGTCCCAGTGCGCACAGAAGGAGGTTGCACTTGAAATTTGGAGCCTCCCTGACCACCGAGACCCCCACCATCCCCCAGAACAGCCCAGGCAGCAGCCAAGGAGGCCTCCAAGTTGGCTTTGCCCCCCTGCCATGGCAGCTTCCCTGTGTCAAGCCTGAGAGGACAGTTTTGTGTCCTGGAGTGCTGTGAAGCAAGGGCTGGCATCCCTGGCAGCACGGAGAGGGGGAAGCACTCCTGTCTGTGCAGGTTTCCACCAGAGGGGCTGTACCTCACCAGCTTTTTCTGTCTTTGAGAAACAAAACATTCCTCAAAAGCCCCCAGTCCTTCAGCAGCTGCATAACCTGGGAATAACCAGTCTCACTGCCACCCTGGGGGTGAGGAGGAAGGCTCTGTGCAGTGGCTTTATCAAGTCCCAGAGCTGCTGCTCCGAGCCACTGCCTCCCCTTGAAGGAGCCAGGAACCCTGCCAGGATGCTGCCCTTCAAACACGGGCAGCACCTGCTCCATGCTTGCACTGTGGAACACCTCTCTGCAGGCACAGAGGGAGTGAAAAAGCCCAGCAGCCTCCTGACTGCTGCGTGGTGGTGGCATTGCCAGGAAAGCCAGCTCCAGCTGAGCTGAGCAGCGGGCTGCCCTGGGAACACCCTGCAGGCTCTGCAAGAGCCCAGCCCGGGGCACAGCTCCTGCCACGGCTCCTGGGACTCGAGGAGCTCTGTGTGATGCAGAGGGACCTGCTGCAGGCACAGGGGCCCCTGCCACGGCAGGAGGGCTCGGGCAGGGCTGTGTGACACTCAGCACAGAGCAGGGGAAGAAGGGAAGCGTTAGTTCTGGAAAGCAGGAACACACTGGAGGCTGCAGGAGTCTGTTCCAGCTGGTCTCACCCATACCTGAGCACTGAGTGGGGCTTGGTTACAGCGTTGTGTGAGCAGGTGGGACAAGGGACAGGAGAGGAGAGTGTGTCCCTTCCCTTCCGTGGGGATGGACCTGCAGAGATCTGTCATCAGGAGCTGGCAGCCTGTCTGCCCACACAGCAGGAAAGGGGCTGAGGTGTCAGCCAGCACATGGCTGGACAATCCTTAGGGCCTTCCCTGGATCTGTCAGGGCTCTGCCTCGACACCCCACTCTGACAGGAGAGCTGGGATAGGCAGGAGCCCTCCCAAATGCATCCAGGTCAAACAGACACAGCAGAGGGACGTGAAGGGCTGGGGTGTGGCTGCAAGAGGGGGGCTGTCCCCTCAGGTAGGGATGGGAAGAATAAGGGATCTTGCTGGGGAGAGGAGATGCTGCCCCTTGGCATCTCTGGAGCTCCCTGGCACAGACAGGGCTCTCTTGTGCTGCCCACAAGGTCAGCTCTGGTGGCACGTGGCAGTGGCAGAGGGGAGCAGGACCTGCTCTGTCCCCACAGCCTATGTCTGGGACAGGCTCAGTGATGCTCAGACCAGCAAACAGCAGCATATTCCCAACTCCTACCACAGCAGCTTCAGCACAGAGGTTTTCATGTGCTTGGTGACTTTCAGCTTGCAGCTCACCCAGATGTGGGTGGCATTTAGGTGACCTGCAAGAGGCCCTCTGTTCCCCAGGCTCACAGACAAATACCAGTTTCCTCTTCCAGCTTCTAGAGGTGAACAGGTGAGAGGTGTCAGCTGTTCTCTAGTTCTGTTTAGAAGTAGCTGAGCTGATTTTGCTGAGATATTAGCAATTCTAGGAAAACTTAACCCTGACATTTGATTCCTGGCTAAGCTGATAGCTTGCTAAAAAACCCCAACACTAATAAAAAAACCCTTATTTGCTTCTAAACACCGAAACTGCACTATAAGCAGATGTTTGTTTTCTGCTTCTGTTTTTTATTTTCACAAAAATATTTGCAGAAAATCTTGTTAGGATATTTTCTTAGCATTTCAGCCAGTGCTATCATTGCTCCAGTGCTCCCTTCCCAGGGAGGGCTCTCACGGGAGGCACGGGGCAGCACTAATGAGGGGCTCGCTGTGCTCCACTGCCCACAGCAGTCATGCTGAATCTTCCCTTATATGTCAGTCTTCCCAGTGTCTCAACCTTTCCCACCACTTCCATGATCTTCAGTCTTCGCCTCAAGGCCACCACACCCCGCTTGGACAGTCCTGTGTGATGCCTGTAGTGATGGAAATGCTGGAGTTCTGCACCAAAATATTACACAATGGTTCTGCTTCTCACCCTCCTGACACTCAGCTAGTCTGTGTGCTGGGAGTGTTCCAGCTCCAGCTTCAGGGCCCATCTTTAGGGGGTGTCTTTAGGTCCAAGTAGGGAGCAGATGCTCCTGGCTCCTGTTGTCCCCAAGGAATGGGAGAGCCCCCTGCACATCAGGATGTCACAGCCTTCCTGGGGTGACAGCCTGGCTGTTCCAGCCCTCACAGCCACAGCGTGGGAGAGGCTGAGAACATCTTGCCTTCTGTCTTGGTTTGAGAAGCCAGGTGTCTGCTAAGGAAGGCAGGAGCCTCCCCTGAAATGGAAAATGTGAACCCCCTCTATCCAAATTATTCTCATTTTGAAATTAAGGGTCTCTCAGGCAAAGATATGAGAATAGGAATAACAGTTTTTTACTAGGAAAATTAAAAATACAAATGCAAAGTACAAAAAAGAAACCCCTGGCAGAGTCAGAACCCCCCTGACACCCTGCTGGGCAGGGGGCTGGCACAGCCCCATCCCATGGGGGCTGCAATCCCCCTGCAGGGGCAGATGTGGCTCTGCTGGAGCAGGGTCCTGGCCAAGGGTGGAGTTTTCCTCTGCAGCTCCAGGGGTGCTGTGGATGGGCCTGGGCTCCCTCTGGGAATGCAGGGGAGGAGAAAGCTGCTCCTCTGGGAATGCAGGGGGAAAAGGCTGCTGGGGTGTGCAGGGTCAGATTCTATCCAGGTAGGAATGCTGGGCTCCTCCCCTGGGGGAAGCATCTCCCATGGGATGCTGGAATTGGATCAGCCCTGCAGGGAGGCTCCGTGGCCATGGACAGCAGAAATTTCCCTGAGGGAGGATTGGCTGGGGGAGAGATAAAGAGAAGTGCCCCAGCTGGTCTGGTCAGGTGACCAATTAACAGGAGAGAACTGCCCCACCCAATCAGGTGACCAATTAACAGGAGGTAACTGCCCCACCCAATCAGGTGACCAATTAACAGGAGAGAACTGCCCCACCTGGTTGGATCAGGTGACCAATTAGCAGGAGAGAACTGCCCCACCCAGTCAGGTGACCAATGAACAGCAGGTAAGTGCCCCACCTCTGACAAATGGCAGTAGAAGGCACCACATCTTGCTTTTGCAAACCTAAGACAGCTTCATAAATTCTCCCCAGCTGCAGGACCCAGGAGCATTTCCCTGGGAACACTCCCACCCCAAGGCTTTGGCCAGCAGGTGGTCCTGGGAGAAGGCAGGAGGGTCAGGAGTGTGAGGAGCCCCCTGAGAAGGAGTTTCACATCCCCCTCAGATGGAGAGGAGCTCCTGGGAAAAGGGAGCACCATCTTCCCCACTCCTGCTGGCCTTGTTTGGGTGGTGTTACTGAACAGAAAGGACACGAGACTGAGCTGCTCCTGGTAAATAAAGTGCAGGGCACAGCGTGTGTGTGCAGCTGCCCCACAGGCAGGCTGGCTCTGCAAAGCCTCGGGACAGGATGTGAGGGTGGGACTGTGGTCACACTGCCCAGGCTGTTATTGGTTACAGCCTGGGAGGCAGGGAGGAGAGGTAGTGATGTGGATATGGAGGGGAAAATAAACCTGGAAGAGCTGCTGGCTCAGATTCTGGGAACCTTTTACAACTTCCAGCCCTCAGCAATCCAGTGAGGGTGAGCAGAGGCACAGGAGCAGCACCCAGACCTTGGGGAGAGGTGGATGAGGGGATCCTGCCCATCACCCCAGTCCCTGCCTCACCTCGGGCACCCACTGCACTTGGCCAGGGCTTTTCCCTGCTCTCCTCAGGTCAGATGCAAGGTTGCCCAGCTGCAGTTTCTTCCTAGTTAAAAAAAAGATGCTGGGCAGGTCAACAAAAGCAAGTGCTGCTCATACAGAAGGAAAACCAACAACAGAGGGAATGGTGGGGCTGAAGAATTTCTCTGCTTCGACTGCTCCTAGAGTGATTAACTTTAATGAAGTGATTAATGCAATTAGCTGACTACAAAGGGGGAGAAATGTGGATTGAATAAGAGAAGAATCAGTTTGAGAGTGCTTACATAAATGAAATCCACTTATTTTCACCTCAGCTGGGTCTGCTGAAATTCTGCTGCATTTGTCTAGGTCATTGAAGGAACTGGTGCCATCTCACAGCTCCTGGCAGCTCTCCCTGAGAACAAGGGCAGGACCAAGATTTTGTCTGTCCTCAGGCAGGGAGACAAAAGGATCCAGGTATAAGGGATACTCCACCTCATGGCAATAACACTGTGAAATCCTGGAACAGGTAGCCAAATGTGCTATTTGCAGGCAGAATTTCAGCAGACCCAGCTTCAATGAAAGCTGAGCCCAGAAGGAATTGGATGTGGCAACTGGCACATGGGATGAGCAGTTTTGGCCGTGCATGTGTGGGGTAGCGTGGAAGGAACAGCAACTCCTCCCTGGTGGAGAGCTTGGTTCAGGGCCTCGTGTGGGGAGAGGAGCTGGGAGAGACAGGAGCTGGGAGTAGGCACCTCTTCATCCCATGCTGTGAGGGGATTCCTGTGTCTCTTTACTCCTCACCTGCCAGCAAGGACCAGACAAAATTGCTGGCAGAGTCCCAGGCTGCCCAGTGCCAGCTGAGGAGGTGGCACCACGCGATGGACACACGGCTGCTCCAGCGCGGGCTTTAGGGCACCAAACACTTCCTGAACTGGGGGGACACAACCCGGGGCACGGCACAGGTGGGCAGGGGCTGATTCACACGTCAGAGCAGCCAGCTGGATGCAGGAGGGGCCGTGACCCTTTGTCAGCTCCCAGTGGCACAGCCCACCTCTGTGTTTCAGCAGGATTCGGGGGCGTCTGAGCCTTTTTGTGCATGCCCAGGCATCCTGATGTCCCCTGTCTGCCCAGGGCTGTGAGCAGGGAGGCAGAGCCTTTTGCTGCTGGTCCACAGGATGCTGTAAATCTTGGGGAGCTGCTGCTGTGAAGCCCTTCACAGCACCCAGCCTGCTGTCTATTGAGAAAAGCCAATACCCTTCTGTCTGTCAGATGGCACTTAACCACCACTGTTATTCTAGATGAGTGAACACTTGTGTTATATTTTCCAATAGCAAAAGCTGGGGTCAGCAGGGTGTCTGCTGTTTTAGCCAAATCCAGATGGGGTTTTCCTATAAACAAGTGCACACAGAATATTTATACAGGCGATGGCACCTGACGCCTTAACACTTAGGCCATCCTATTGAGTAGCCACTCATACTATAAGTCACTTCAGTGCATTAAGTAAATATTTTAATATAGCCATGTCACTGTTTATTATATAATGGCGGGGGCCCAAATCTTGCCTAATGCTTGGTTAAAAAGTCAGTTTACACCATCCTTTACAGTGAATCAAAGAATGCATAAACGGGGCTCTTTTGTTACTCAGAGCTCTGTTTACTTTACTTTTCTGTAAACCTTTCGAAACACTTGCTTATAAGAGCTGATAGAACCCAGATTTTCCCCAGGGGCTGAGGTGTTCGTGATGTCGGGAAGGTACCGCACAGAGTAATCAATGGAGTTTCCACTGAGCAGGTCCAAGCTCATCCCTCAATATCTGTCCCTAGTTCTGGTAGAAAACCAGCTTGGGGTGGCACAAAGGCTGCCCAGCAGCTCCTGCTCCAGCACAGGTAGCTCTGACACACCTGGGGCCAGGTGCAGGTGGCAGCCACACAGAGCAGCATCTTTGGAGGCAGAGGTTCAGCCTGCATCAGGAAAGGGTGTCTGGATTCTTCTCCAGCTGAGGGACTGTGTGAGGTAGTGACCAGAGGGATGAATTCATCTCTTTTCTTTATTGCCTTTTTCCTTCACTCACCTTTTCAGTCTCCCACTGCCTCTGCCAGTGTACACCGTTCTCTGCTTCACTCTGCAGCATGTTGCTGAGTTCTTTGGGGTCAGCAGCCACGTGTGGATCTTACCTAAGCTCAGGGATCACAGAAATTCATGACAACATGAACTAGAGGCTGGACTTCAAAGCTCCATCACAGGTTCTGGCTGAGAAGGATTTGGGATGTTGCAGAGGATCATGTGGTCCTCCCAGCCCTGCTCACTCTCCAGTTTTCTGCATGCAATCCTAGTTCCACTTCTGGCAGGGGAGAAACTTGCCCTGAGCAGGACATGCATGATTCTTGGGAAGCACTAAATAATGCAAGAGGGTCCCCCAGGACGGTGCCCACCAGTCCCAGCTTGCCCTCAGCACTTCTTGTACCTCTCCCAGGACCCTGGGCCTCAGAACAGCAGCCAAAACCTCTGCAGGCAGGAGCTGGGGTGAGGTTAGGACACGGGAAAAGCCCATCTGGACCAGCCTGGCTTTGCCCTGCAGTGACATGCAGATTGTCCCAGAGAAAGAAAGGCTGTACAGGAAGATGACAGAGATATTTGGGAAGGTTGTGCCTCCCTGTCCCTAACTCACCAGCTGTCCACGTGCTCGGAAGGGGCCGTGGGTGCTCTGGGCTAGTGCAGAACTGGCACAGAGGGGTTTGGGATGGCAGATTTTCCTGCAGAGGTTTTCAGCTGGTTAAGGGGGTTCAGCTGCACAGGGAGTGGGATGAGCCATGTGCACACCCCTGGCAGCAAAAGGGGACATGGGGCTGCTCTGCAGGGCTTCCCCTTGCAGACTGACAGTGGGGTTTGCAAAATGATGGTGGGACAGTGCCGGGCTCAGCTCACCTGTGAAAGGCAGGGAGGTGCTGCCAGGGAGGAGATGGGGGCCTGGGGGAGAAAATGGGGGGTTTGGCAGCAAATAACAACTGAGCACACCTTGTGTCCCCCTCTGAGCTTGTCCCCTGAAGCCCCTGGCTGTGGAGCACCACTGCTCCCCACAAAGCTTCATCTGCACCGAGCCCACCACAGCCAGGGGAGGAAGGGCCTGCAGAGCATCAGGGAGGATGCAGGATGTGCTGTCACCGGGTAAACGGGCCCTGAAAGAGGGGACAGGAGAGGGCCAGGCTGCAGGGTGCTTTAGGCAGGCAGGAAATCCCTCCTCAGGCCAGTTGTTTGTGTGGCTGGGCTGTGAGCACCCGTGGGGAGTCCTGACGCTTCCCGCTGGCTGCTCCATCCAGCATCTGCTTTTGGTTACTCTGCCAAAGCCACAAGCCTGTGTGTAATCCTAGAACATCGGTTCTGGGTCTGATGTGAATCAGAAAATCACCCCAATGTGAGTTTCTGAGGGAACCACTGTCCACATCCTCCCCTATGCCATACTACCAGTGGTTACAGCACTTAGCACCTCAGCTCCCTGGAGGGTGAGATGGGAGGTTTGGGGGTAGCCAAACCTGGAGTTTGAGGCTGCAGGTAGGTCCTTGAGCCCTTTAGGATAGGCAAAGGGATGGCAGGGAGGGGAGGGGTCTCAGCACAGGGCGGTGAGCTGCCCTCTCAGCTGAGCGTGGGCTTTGCTCTCCTCGCCAGGGCTCAGCCTGGCCTCTGCTGCTGCCCACAGCAGGGACACAACTTCCTGGGAAGCAGCTCAGCTTTGTGCTCCCGTGCACTCACATGCGTGTGCATCCTGGCTGAGGAGAGAACAGAAACCCCCAGTTCCCTCCCAGACCAGCTCAGATTCTGTAGTTCAGCTAGCCTGGGGCAGTGAAGGACTGAGCTTCCATCTTTGAAGGCAAAATGCTGCAAGTGATGCTGCGTTAGCGAGGGCCAAAGTCCAGGAAAGCACACCTTGCTGAGAGCCACCCAAGGATGCTGCCCACGCAGAGCAGCCTGGGCACAAACAGCCCCTGTGTCCCCTCCTGCTGTGGGTACCCCACCCTGACCCAAAGCTGTGCTGTCACGCAGTCTGGCAGCTGTGGGCACCAAGGTGAGCGTCTCACCTGGAGCACCAGCACCTGCCATAGCCCCAGGCAGCGTGCTCAGGTCTGTGTGCACTGGGACAGAGATCACCCTGTCCCTGCAGCTGTGCTGGGGAGGACAGCAGTGCCAGTCCTGATACCCTGCAGCCAGCCACTGGCCCTGAGCCCACCCTCAGCTCCCTTGTCAGCAGAAGCTTCAACACCCTCACTGACCCTCTTGTCCCACTGCCAGGAAACCAGTCCCACCAGCAGCACGTGGGGATGGGTGAGGATGGGCTCTCACCCTGCTGCCTCCCTCCCCTGCCATGTGTGGACCACAGCAGGAGTAGTGGAGTGTGAATTCTGAGTCCCCTGGGTCTCTGGCCCCTGTAATATATTGTTCTCCATTTCCCCCAGGGCAGCCTTGTTCCATTGGATAATTGCAAAGTATTTATCTGTGTCATATTAAGACCCATTTGGGATAATTGTGAAATTGGCAGCCCTGGCCCTCCTTTGTTTAGACCAGGGTATAATTTGGTTAATGTTATTGTTTTTTTTAACTTTGCCACAAGAAGGCGGAAATTTAGATTCCATTATTTAGCAAGTAGCTCTGAGGAATGTCCTTTGGCAGCAGGGACCTGCAGTGGGGCCACAGAGCTCCTCGCAGCCTTGGAGCATTTGGTGGGCACGTTGAGGCTCAGCCAGGCCTCGAGGGCCCTTGCCACAAATCTCCATCCTTTCCTGATCCGTGCTCCTCCTCCCTGCCTGCTCTCCACTGTGCCACCCAGCAGACTGGAGAGGCTGTCGCTGCAGCACGTTGGTTTGTGTGACACAGGGACGATGACAATGGCTTCATTGTACAACTGTGGGATAGTAATTATTTTCTCTTTCTGTCACCAAAGCTACTCAGGAAGAAAGAGATCTGTAACTCCTGTGCAGCTTTACTCTGTCCCCTGGTCTTTGCCCACACAGCCAGGGAAATGATTTCCTGGGTGTTGTGGCTCATGGTCAGTGAAATAAGAGGGACCAGTCATGAGATTTGCAGCTGGACCTGGAGTCCCAGCTAATGCCAAGCCTTGCTTCTTGCAATAACCCCACCTGTACTTACCTAAACATGGCCCTTTCTGCTCACAGGCCTGGTGCTTTGAGCCTGGGTGATTTTGCAGATAAATTTGGACTGCAGGATATATTAAAATTTCTAGCCAGTAGGAGAGCAACGTTGTTGAACAGCCTCCCAAACCGGAAAGTAGGGGCAAGGAGCCTAGGCTGTTTGTAGATGGAACTTGATAAGTTAATGGAAGGGATTTCATGACATGACAGAAATGATCCTAGAGTGAAAAATTAAGTCATGGGATAATGGGCCTTGAATGTTTCATTTGTTTGTATCTCTGGAAGCATGCTTTAAAAAAGAGCAGTTCTTTAGTTCTTGATATTCTTTATTGCACTATGGTTTGTCATCCCAAGCTCTGAGTTGCCTTCAGGAACCACACGTTTTCTTCCCTCCTGGAGCAGCCTTGGCTTTTGGGATGGAGAGAGGAGATTGGATTTGGGATTGCTTTCTTTCATAGCACCTTGGCTGGAGATGGGATCTGGATCTGCTGCGCTGCTGCTGTCGTGCCAGAGCGCTCCTGTGTGCCTGTGTGAGGCACCTTGCCCACAGGAAGATGTTTCTTGGGCTTGGAGCCCTTTGCTCTTGGCTGGACTGTCAGGACCACGTGCCTTTTTTCCTTCTTTTGTGGGATGAAGTGGGTGTCCACTCAGGAGTTTCACTTCGAACAGTCCTGTGGGTGCAGGGAGAACAGGTGGATGTTTAACTGCTTTGGTCTCTGAGAGCATTGGGGTTGTTGGGCCTGGAGAAGAGAAGCTTTGGGGTGACCTCACTGTGGCCTTTCAGTGCCTGAAGGGAGCTGCAAGGGAGATGGAGAGAAGCTGTTTACAAGGGCCTGGAGTGACAGGACAAGGAGAAAGGACCTTAAACAGACAAAGAGTAGGTTTAGATTGGCTATTAGGAAGAAATTCTTCCCTGTGAGGATGGTGAGGGTAGTTGCAACAATGCATTTTCAGAAAATGGACTGCTCTGGAGAACTGTGTAGGGCTCGGTGCTGATCCATGGTAGCACAGACACTGGAGAGGGAATCCCCTCGCAGCACAGGTCCAGTCCAGGGGTGCCCTGCAGTCAAAGCCCTGCTCCCAGCACTGCTGACCTCTGTGGGCTGAGAGGAGAATGAATGGCTCTGGAGCAAAGTGCTGTGGAGCAGATCTAAACTGTGCATTCTCCCTTCTCACTCCCTTTGGACCTGCCGTGCAGCTGTGGGCACTTTCTATTAAGTCTTCTCCATATTAAAGTGTATTTTTTCCATCAGTGGACACAAGCACACAGGCTGTGCACTGGTTTCTCTCAGGGGGTTTCCTATTAGAAGCTCTCACCTGGCAGCTCTGTCAATGTGTGCTGTGGCCGCGCCTGGCACAGGATGGACACCAAACCTCTGCCTTGGTCTCTCCCACTTCCCACCTGGGCTTCTTTGTCCATCTGCTGCCTGTGTCACCAGTCAAGGGCAAGAGACAGAGGTCTGGCCAAGAACAGTTACACTCTGAGCAAGGGGGTGACAGGTTCTACGGAGAGCAGCAGCTGCTCTTCCTTTCCTGGCCACTTGCTTCCTGGGGTAGCCACAGGAAGAGAGGCTCTAGGCCACCAGCCTGAAGTGCAGAGTTGGACATGACCCCTGTCACCAGACAGGTTTTTATTCAGGGTTCAGAGCCTCGGGCACTGGGCTGGAGAGGTGTCATGGCACCACACACCCAGTGCTTAGGACTGCTGCGTAGTCTGGCTCAGGTTAGTCCCTGCTGCAGCAGGAACACGCCCCGTGGGCACGAGTCCTCTGCCAGCAGTCTGGGACCTTTCCCAAAGCCCTGCTGGGTCATTCTGTGGCCTTTCCCACCCACTGAATGCTCCCTCTGCCAACTCAAGCTGGCGAGGCCCCCGTGCTGGGCAGCGGGACCATCCGAGGCTGGAGAGCTGGTCCTGCCTCCGGCTCCTGTCCCGTTTGAGACCTGCCCTCACCACTTTATTAATAGCATTTGTCCCTGTGCCGTTTGTTCCTTCTCCTCTGGCATCTGATAAAAAGGCATGGGTCCAGTTTGTGCTCATTTTCCATTTCAAATCTCTGCCATGTTTTCTCTCTTTCAGGAAGATTTTGTTTATTGCATTTCTAAAATGTAACAAAATAAGGGAGACAAAGATCAGACATAACCACAATTGCTGCAAAATTAGGACACAGTTTATTGCTGCAGCCATAACCGAGGATATCAACATCACCCACGAGAGAAGCCAATGTTTTCCTGCAGAAATGTGGGGAGGCAGCTGCTGGTAGGGGTGCAAGAGTAACCAGAAGAGCCTTTGGGGTGACCAGCTCAACCTGTCTGGTGACCACAGAGCCATAATCCACATGCAGGAAGGACCTGAACTCAGAGCTGGGCTCCACAGGACTCCAGCAGATTCCCCTGGGATGCACAAACCCAGAGCTGTCTAATTCCATCGGAGCAGGACCAGCAGACCTGGGGCTGGGACAGAAGCTGCCCTGCCCAACACGGAGCTGTGGGACTGCATGGGCTGAGGCACCTCAGCTGGTGAACCTTTTCAGGCCCCTCAGAAGCAAAACAGCCTTGCAGGAGACACGACCACCTTTCTGTTGGAGGACCAGGCTGATGAGCCCAGACGAGCTCCCTGTATTATTGAGCTTTTTTCTGAGTCCAATGCAGTGCTGTGAGAAAACTCAGCCTGGATTTTTTGGATACTTGTGCCCATGAGCTCCTGTATCTCAGAGGAGGACGGGCAAGCCTGTGGTAGGGCCTGGCCTCAAGAATCCCCCCCACTTCATTGGGATGAGAAACCTTCTCATTTTGTAGCTGCCAGAGCCATGACTTGGTGGTAAGAGCAGTGCCAATGTTAATGGCAACAGTGATGCTGACAACATTAAGGACCAGGGTCACTTCCAGAGACCAGGGATGCCCATTCCACTGGAAAAGCTGCAAACCACAAGTTTTTGGTTGGGGCTAGATTTAAACCAAGTTCTGAAAACAATACAGTTCCGTTGAATTAGGGGCATGGTTTGGCCTTTGTAACCAGCCCAGGTTGCACTGCCACCAGGAGAAACAGCTCATTGTTAAGGGTTTATAAATTCAACTGAATCAAATCAAATCATAGTTTAGAAAAAAGTGCAATTTCTCTCAGAAGCTTCCTTCTGCCAAGGCTGCTGGAGCAGGGCTGTCCCCAGGTGTGCAGGACCCTGTACCTGGTGTGACCCAAGCCCCACCAACCCCAGCACTCACGAGTCAGACCTGGGAAATCTGCAAGATTAGCCTGAAAGCACTTCTGCAAACAGAACAAGCAGCAAGAACAAATCTGAGGCTGATAACTGCTTTTTGAGCCTTTTCAGCATACTTAGAATGTTACTGCTTATTTTAAGATTTTTAAGTTTATTTTAAGATTACTTTAAAAACTACAAGTATGGTCCAGATTCATAAGATGTTTTATCTAACTCAGAACTATCTGCATATGTTGTCCAGTAAAGTTCTAGCAGTATTTTTAGCAGACTCTTTCACCATGGAAATAACCCTGGGCACAAGAGCAAGGCTAAGGACAGGTGCTAAATGCCAGGTAGCCCATGAACTGCAATCCTTAAATGCTTCTAATCATAGAATAACATAATCACAGAATGGTTTGTGTTGGAAGGGACCTTAGAGCCCATCCATTTCCACCCCCTGCCATGGCAGGGACACCTTCCACTATCCCAGGTTGCCCAAGTCCCATCCATCCTGGCCTTGAACACTTGCAAGGATGGGGCAGCCTGGACAACCTGTGCCAGGGCCTCACCACCCCCACAGGGAAGAATTTTTTCCTATTATCTGATCTAACCCTGCTCTCTGTCAGTTTGAAGCTATTCTCCCTTGTCCTGTCACTCCAGGCTCTTGTAGAGTCTCTCTCCATCTTTCTTGCATTAATTTTGAGCCAAATGCAGAAACCACAGCCCCAGCTGCCAAAACTTGATGTGCTGGTAGCCCAGGGCTGGCCCATGGGCAGGACAGACCTGTGGGTGACTGTGGAGGTTTGTGCCATGGCTCAGCCCCCAACCCACCTTCTCCATCCACTGTACAGCATTCCTGGGGCTGTAGGGAGTAGGGTTGTAGCTTTGGCCTTCTGGGTGTTCCACCTGTGCCTCGGCGTGGAAAGAGCTTGTGAATGGGAGAGCAGGCTGCCCGCAGTGGCAAGGACTGGCACAGGAGTCAGGGCTGAGCACAGGCACCAGGGAGAAGGGCTGGAGTGCTCACAGGGTTGTGCTGTGGGGCTTTAGGCAGCACAAACCTGGAGGAGGCTGAAGTCCCTGCCCTGGGTGTGCCATTCCCTGCCCAGCGTTGCTGCCATGAGCAGCCCTGGGTGGGGCTGTACAAAAGCAGCAGCTGAGGCAGCTGGAGTGCCCAGGCATGATGGCTTGTCCTCTGTCTTTGACATCCAGAAGCAAAACGTTATTCCCACGGTTCCTGCAGTCTCTCTGCCCAGTCAGGCTCTGCTCCTTGTCCCAAAGCTTTCATTTTCACCCTCTGTGGATGACTCTGTTTCCCCCCCCTTCCCTCTGGAGCGTTTGCTGTGTGGCTGGAGCAGTGTCCCAGCATTATCGTGGCCATCCATCCCTTACACCAGCATCCATCACTCACACCGTGCATGGGCCCTGCCACCCTGCATGGTGCCAGGAGCTGGGGCTGCCTCTGCCAGCGCAGAGCCCGTGCTGGGGAGCGGCACTGCCACAAGAGAAGGCACCAGCACTTGAGGGCAATGGGTGTAAAAAGGGGGTCCCCTCTCCACTCTGTCTCTCCACAGAGCCTGCTGAGGCCTCAGTATGGTGCTGATCAGTCATTTGCACAGATATTTTCCAAAATCCCCAGCTCTCTTGGACAACATGATGTTCAAGAGCTCAGATTTTTACTCCCAGTGGCACCGATGTGGTCCTTGTGTTGCAGTGTGTGATGTGGGGAGGGCTTTGCTGTCAGTAAGGTGGTCAGGGCTGTGTTAAATACTGTTTGGAGCAAAGAAATAATCTTTTCCCAAGTTTCTGTGACTGAAGAGACTCCAAACAAAGCTGGGGCTGAACAGGGTTGAACACCATGGGCAGGGACACCTTCCACTGTCCCAGGCTGCTCCAAGCCCTGTCCAACCTGGCCTTGGACATTTCCAAGGATCCAGGGGCAGCCACAGCTGCTCTGAGCAACCTTCTCCCCAACCTCACACCACCTCACTTACTTATTCCTATATCTAATCTATATTAACTCTCCTTCAGCTCAAAGCCATTTCCCCTTGTCCTGTCCCTCCAGGCCCTTGTCCCAAATCCCTCTCTGGCTCTCCTGGAGCTCCTTTAGGCACTGGAAGGGGCTCTAAGGTGTCCCCAGAGCCCTCTCTTCTCCAAGAATTTTCTCTGTTTTTCTTCTCTCTCTATCACCACACCTGCAGTGCTGTACATGGCAGGAATTCCCCATATTACCTCCTGGGTGCTACCAGAATATAATAAATCACCTTGCAGAGCTCACACCAGCCTGCCCACGCTCATGGTGCAGCATGAGGGAGTCCTCGTGCTGGGAAGGGCCTTTGGGTGCCAGCAGATGTGCCGTGGACATGGATGCACAGGCAGGGAATCAGTTCTTGGGTAGTTTACCTGAAGATCAGTTATTTTAGGACCACACAATTTGTCAGTCTGATTCTGTCCTAGATGTTTGCAGCCCATTTGAGTGCTGACAGAGAGGTAGGCCTTGGGAGGATCTAGAGTAATAACCGAGTTCCTGATCACTATTCCTCTACTATTTTCCACCACTTAAAAACTTCTTTCTATGAAAAAAAAAAAAATAAATAAAACCGAAGGAGAAATCACTCCTCCTCAAAACAGCTCAATGGGAGGGGGCTGAGGCCAGAGCTGAGCTTTTCCCCTGAGAACAGCTCCTTGTCCCTCATCACCCAGCCCAGGCTGGAGGCCAGGAGCTGTCCTGGATGAAGGCAGCTGTTTTATCTATCCCTGTCCCACGTCCCATCACTGGGCTCTCCACTGCTGTCTGAGGCCACACGGCCTGTGGGCAGCTCGGAGCAGATACCAACGCCGAGAGTTTGGAGGCTGGGAAGGAGATTCTGTCCTAAAGCGCCCGGGGGTGCAAACAGCTGGCAAACCTCGCTGAGCGTGGGGCCACACTGTGACCAAACGCTGGGTTTGCCTCGAGTGAGGATTTTATGGTTCACACAGCTCTGCTCGCTGGGTCTCGGCTCTGCCCTCACGGAGGGGTTGCACAAGAAGCTGCAGAGGAGGAGTTGTCGGCGAAGGGGGGATCCAGGCTTGTGGAGGGGCTGCTGTTCACTGGGAAAGCCCAGCGGATCCGGGCGCTGCCCCTGCCCTGCGGCTCCTCTGGTGGGGCTGAAGTGGGGAGCAGGTCACTTCTGCAGGGCACGGGAGGAATGTGCAGATCGGTGGGGCGCGGCCTGCGGGCTCCGTCGCGCTCAGCGCCTCACGGGATGGGCTTTCTGCATCCCTGAGGAGGCAGCAGGGAGCTCAGTGAGGGGAATCGTTCAACGGGGACACGGTCTGTGAGGCAAACCATGAGATAATAGCAGTGGTGCGTGCCCTGTCAGCCCAGGGAGGCCTCGGAGGAGAAAAGACCTCTCGCTCTGGGCGTAGGGGCGAGTGGTCAGAGTTGCCTTGCGCCTTGCCAAACCTGACGTGGCTCTAAGGAGGACCAGACAGGATTCCTGTGGAGCTTGTGCACAGCAGGACTTGATCAGCATTTGCAACAAGCCAGTGCAAATGTTCACGGGGTGTTTGCCCCCAGGAATCCAGAGCTACTCTTACTGCCTGAGCACTGTAAACACCAGCAAAACACACCAAGCCCATGTTTAGTGAGATGGTTTTATCAGCAACATTCCTGCAAGCAGGAGCCCAGGAATACAAACACACCACAACAAACACGTGAAGAATTTGATAAGGCTGAACTGCACCTCTGAACATCTCTCTCCTGGTTTTTCTCTTTGTGTATTTAAAGTTTTATGGCAGGTCACAACTGCTTAAGAGGCGCTGCAGATGCATTAAAGCCAAATGTGTTTACTTCCACTTCAACCTCCAGCAGAGCCAACAGCAAAACAGGGGCAGATTTGGTGGGTCAGATATGAGGAAGTGCAAGCTGTGCTCATTCCCACCTCGGTGCGGGCAGGAGTGGCACAGGGGAAAGGTGAGAAGGTGGAAGGTGAGGCTGAGATGCATGGCCCATGCTGGGCAGGGAAGAACAGTGCAGACCATCAAAGCTGCATCTCCATAACCCAAGCAGGGCCCAGCCTCATGAAAGTGTCATTCCTGAAGACATTTCTACATGTTAGAAGCCAAGTGCACCTCAGGCTGTTGTGTCCAGTCCTGCACAGGCTACAGGCAGGAGCCAGGGCTCTCAGTCCTGCAGACATGCCTCAGGTGCAGCTGCTGTAGATGCTCCATCTCCTATTTTCCTTTCCTTTTGGGGTTGCTAAGGTGCATTTGTGGGACAGCAGTGGCACTGAGCAGGGGAAGCACTGTCTGTCCCTGTGTTAGATCCCAGAGGAGGGCTCAAGAGATGTTGGTTTAGCTCCAAGGAGTGGCAGATCCTAGCTCTGGTATTTCTGGTACACACCTTGGCAGGAAGTTCACTCCTGGAAACTTAGAAAAAAATGTGATCCAGGAACTTGCTTGACATGTGGAGACCTGAGGTGTGAAGGGGATTGCTAAGACCTGAATGGTGAATTTTTCAGTTTAGGAGTTTTCCAGCCAAAAATAAAATTAGTTTTCTGGAAGATGAGCTGCTGAAGCCAAAATTGTTTCTCAGGGAGATAAAGTTTTTCCCCACTTCTAAAAATAATTCTTCATTTCAATGGTTCAGTTCATTTTTCTGTAAGAAAAAGTTAAAAACATTAAAAAATAAAAATATTTTAGAATTACCCAATTATCTGCCCTAGCAGGACAGGCTCCAAACAGTCTGTGGTGTCTGTGGGCACTGCACTGGCTGCCTGGGGGACAGGGGAGCAGGGTAAGGGACAGGGGAGCAGGGTAAGGGGACACGGGGAGCAGGGTAAGGGGACATGGGGGGCATGGTGAGGGGTGAGGGGCAGCCTGTCCATCTGTGCTGCTCCATTGCCTCCTCAGGAGGGAGTAGTGGGAGGTAGGCACCACCCAAGGGTGCCATTCCCTTGTGTCCTGTCCCTGTCCCAGGGAGCAGATGGAAGCTGCCCCTTGGGAGGAGCTGCAGCCCGCAGGGAGGTCTGACCCCAGTGTCCTCTGCTCCAGCTGAAAAACCCAAGTGCCCTCAGGCACTCCTCGTGTGGTCCCTCAAGGCCCTTCACCACCTTCATGTCCCTCATTCAGATGCTCTCCTAAAGCTTTAGGTCCTTCTTGGATCGTGGCACCCAAAACTGCCCCAGCACTCGAGGTGAGGCCGCCCCAGCTCAGAGCAGAGTGGGACAATCCCCTCTGTCCCCTGGCTGGCCGTGCTGGGCCTGATGCCCCCCAGGACAGGGATGTCCCTCCTGGCTCAGATGCAGCTGGCCATGGACCAGCACTCCAGGTCCTTTCCATGGCACTGCTTTCCAGCCTCTCCTTCCCCAGTGTGTCCATACCCCCAGCACTGCCCCACCCCAGTGCAGCCTGGCACTGGTCTTTGTTAAACTTCTGGTGTTTGGTGGAATCAACCAAGTCCCACCTGGGCCTTGGTGAGCAAGCATAAGGGGGAAGCAAATCTGAGCCTCATCCATGCTGCACTGCTTCCCAGGCAGAAGGCAAGGAGGCTGCTCCTTCCAAAGCAGGCATGTCCTCCAGAGGATCTCCAGTGTCTTGAAAGGAAGCACCCACGATGTACCATGATAGTCCAGCTTGATGAATTTAAAATCTACAGGCAGGGAGAGATGGAATATAACATGTACAGTGTGTAGCCTTGCAGCTGATGTGTTGGCAGCAGTGGTGGATGGGAGATGTGCTCTGAGGCTCAAAAGTGTGTCTGAGCTTTGTAAATACAATCAGTTCAGCCTAAACCAGGGAACAATGCGGAATGTTCTGAGGCCAAATTTCACTCCAGGAAAAAAAACCCACCACTGAGCCAGCGGTGCTTGAGTGTGTTGTGAAGCTGTGTCTGAGGGGTCACAGCGTGACCTCCTGGCTCAGACAGAAGGACCCCGGCACACTCACTGCAAATTAAAATGTTGCATATGCTCAGAGTGTAAAAAGAGATTGTACACAGAGCCTGCAAGAAGCCTTCCTGAAAGACTTTCGCCTCGGCTGGTGGTCTTGCAGCCTCGACACTGGATGTCTGGCTCACGCTCTCTATTTTTGAAAAGCATTAATAATCATAATCCATATAAAACTGTCATATTGGTTCAACATGTACGTCACCAAAGCCCTGACTAATTTATCAAAGATTTAGTGTTCGGTTGAACAAAGTCTCATTTTTGTAAGCAGATGCAGTTTGCTGGATTGTCCTGTCATCACCCTGTGTTCCCACTGGAAAGATGCATCGTATCAGCGACTTCAAGAAGTTAAAAAAAAAATGTTCCTTTTAAAACAGCAATGTAAACACTTATTGAATGTTCCACGCCAGTCGTGAGTTAAATAAAGAGTTTAGGGGCTCATGCTGCTTGTGTCAGAGTGGGTCTGCAGCCCTACAGCCAGCAGTGGGTGGATCATCACAGTGGGCATTGCCACCACTGCAAAGGAGACCTCGAGCTGCCCAAGGGAGCTAGAATGCTGCAGCAGCCGTGGCAGATGGAACTGGCTGTTCAAAGATGCAGCACAGGCCTGGCCTGGCTGGTGCCTGCAGGGCTGTTTGCATGGGCAGTGGCAGCATGCCAGGCTTTGGCAGGAACAGCTGGGCACGGGAGACGAGGAAAGGGCCACAGTGGCGAGTGAGGAGGGTTCTGGGGAGCACCGAAGGGAAGGGCAAGGGCTGGGTGTGCACTGTGTTTGAGCCCTGGGTACAGACACAGCCCGTCCCAGTGACGCACCTGGGCACAGCTTTGGGGTCCCTGCAAGGGGATAAAGTGACACTGGCACCCCGGGGTCCTCCTTCCCAGCCAGTGCAGCCACCCCCTGTGTGACACGTGCCAGCAGGAAACTCAGTGTAAGGCAGGACAGACGGACACAGGGGCTGAGCTGCAGCTGGTGGGACAGGAAAAGCTGGGGCAGGTGGGGCTGACAGTGAGGTGGATGAGAAAACAGATGGCAAAACCCCTGCGGGTGCAGGATGGGGAGAGGGGTGTGAGGGTCCTGGCTCACACAGTGGGGAGGAGATGGTATCACGTGCAGTGCACTGTTCCTACTTCCTTATACAGTAAATTGGTAACTTTTTTGTATTAAATCAGATTTTATCACTGAATCAATCTTACACTTTTCTATTCTTGTTCTCTACAAATGACCTTTTTTAGCTCTCCTCGGCTCTTTCCTGATGGGACTCATTAGGAGCTGGTGCTGATTCTTAGAGGCATTCACTTTCACTCAGCATCTGGAGATTTTTCAGACAATGCTCTGTTGAAATGGTCCCTGCAGCTTTCCTCTGATGTGCTCAGTATCACAGCTCCTCTTGGGACATCTGCCTGCATCCCACAAACATCTTTGGTGTAAGCTGAATCCTTCCCATCCATCTTTCTGGTGAGATGGGAGTGCCACCTGCCCAAAGATATGTAGAAGCACAACCTGAATTTGCAGAATTTTTAAGAGTTTTTGTGACGTATTTTGACCACAAACCCCACATAAACCTTGGAGTAGAACAATATGGCAAAAAACCAACTCCTGCATCCTTCAAAAACTCTCAACATTTTGTACCTAACGTGGTTGAATTCTTCATAAAGCCTTTAGCTCTGGTGGGTGCTAATCATAAGTTTGATGTCAGAGAACAGGTTTTGCACATGTATTTTACTTTGCAGGATGTTCGTACACTTCCTGGTGTAAAAGCTGACTGATGTTTGCTCTTTTCATTTGCTGGCTGTGTCACATAATTAGCAGCCTCCTCTGGGTTGTGTGGAATTATTCCTGTCACTTATTCCAGTTTTCTCAGCAAACCAGAGTCATATAAAGGAAGACTGTTCTCATTAGTGGATCTCTAACAGTTCAAGAGCTCTCGTGGGGACTCCCCAGGGCTGTGTGCTTTGAAAACAGACTTTCTGCAAATATTCTGTGCCCATGGGTGGAAATTCCTCCAAGAAAGTAGTCAGCTGTCCAGCAGACAAGGAGAATCAAGCAGGCAGTAGGGAATCCTATGGTTTTCCTATGCAAACTGTCAGTAATTAGTTGTTTGTGGCCTGATCACTTCACAAATGCCAGTCTTCATCCAGTGCTTTGGGAATTTGTCCTTACCTGTTCCTCCTCTCTTCCAGAGGTCACTTGGAGCCCGCTCCTCTCCCTGACCATCCAAAGTGGAGCAGCCAGAATCTGGACCGGTCCCTCCAGGCACGGTGATGAATGGTGTGATCAAACAGGGCCACAAAACTGCACCAGCTGGCAATGAAGAGGAAAAGGCACCCAAGGAAAAATCTGCCAGTGAAGTGAGGGATGGCACCAAGCTCCAGCCCCCGCCCTTCGCCGAGCGGAAGAACGGTGAGTTCCTCACCTGGGGCTGGCAAGAAGGAGAATGGAGATGGGATCCGTGCTGGGGTAGCATCTCTTGCCTGTGCTGGGTTTTTGGTTCGCTGCTATTTTTACGTGTGGTGCCTCTGGGGGTGTTTGCCATGGAACACCTTGCCATCAGATCACATGATTTTGAGATTTAATGGAAGTGGGGCCTGATCTCAGCATTTCTGGGACAGACCTAAATGCTGTTGTCACCTTTGAGGCATGTTCTTTGTGATCCAAGTGTTTGGTATGATTTTGGCTGAAATGTGGAATTTCAACCTCTAAGGAAGAGACCTGTGTTCTGGTCACGCCAATGGAATTTCTGGGGAATCAGGATGATGTGAAGTTGATCAGTGGAGAAGAAATGGGAAGGGTATTTGGTTTGCCAAGGCCCCAGTAGACTGCTTTGCTCTCACCGAGTACTGGGTGCTCCAGAAAACCTGTTCTTCACCAAAATTGCTTCAGATTCATGTAACAGAGAGCAGAATTTGGCCCAGGCCCCTGCAAGGGTTGTTTGTGGGGTCATGGGTCCAGCAGCTACTCGTGCTGGCAGAGATACTGCTCTGAGTTTCAGTGGAGGTCTGTTGGTAGAAAGCTGATGGACAGAAAAACCCCCCAAGTGAGCCTGTGCAAAGCATGCTTAGGCTGAGGAGTTGTTTGCCATTTCTTTCAGGCAACTGTATAATATATGAAATGAAGAAAATTCCTTTTGTGCACTCTAAGGCTTTCAACATTAAGTCCTCAAAACATCATGCAATGTGAAAGTGCAGCCCAAAGGCACTATTTTTGCTTTGTGTCTTTGATTGTTTGCATTATTGTACGGGACCCAATTTTTCTCAATCGCTATAAATCAGAAATAATCCAAATGATGTCATCATGGCAATGTACTGGTGTCAGGCTGGAGTAAAACACAGAGAGTCAGGCTCAGTCACACCAGAGGACTCCTCTTTCCTGCAGCCCCAGATATCAAAGTGTACCTAGGATAATACACTAACAACATAAAGAGACAAACTGTTCAGTGACGTAAAATAAAATGGTATTTTCTTTGTAGCTCTTACACCTTTATTTTTTGTATCCATTTCCCACACGTTTTTTTGTTATGGGAAGGAAAAGAAAGAAACATCTCCAGGTGCCCACAGGCTCCCAGCACAACCTGCAGACGTAGAGACTGCCCTAAGCCCTGCAGCAGTGCCAGCACCTGCCTGGCAGCTGGCCCCGTGTCAGGGGCACGTGTCCCCCAGGGTTGGTGGCCCACCAGGACATGGCTGCACCCCTGCAGCCCCTCCACACTGGGCTGTTTGCCCTGTGTAAGTGAGAAGAGCCCCCCACAGTGTGGGCACCCCTCCAGCCCTTTGCTGTGCTCCGTGTCCCTTCCGTTAGCACATTTAGGGGCTCGGCTCTTCCTGCCGTCCCCGCTTGGCAACAGCCGGCTCCCTTCATCTCACAGCATCTCGGGAGCTGGCAGGCCTGCCAAGTGTCACACACGTCATGTGGCACCCGGGCCTGCCTTTGATGTCACATTCCGTGGTGTGACAGCTCCCGCAGGGCCAGTGGAGCAGCCTGGTGAGCTGGGGACGGAGCGGGAAGGGGACATCCCGCAGCCCCCCAGGCCGCCCTCCACAGAGCCCTAAAGTGGATTTGTCCCTGCCTTGACAGAGCCTTCCAGCCCCCCTCGGTGCCATTTCTGGGGGTGTCACAACAAGGACCTTCTACCCCATCCCTTGGTGGGAGGTCAGCAGCTGGGAGGGACTTGGGGGATAAAAACAAGGCATCAGTGTCTCCTCGTAGCCCACCCTGATGAAGGGCACCGCCGCGGGTGTGTTCAGCACTCCCACCCTCATCCCACACACAGAGGGGGCAGCAGGGACCCCCTCCCCAAGATGATGCCACTGAAGGACACAATGCCTGGGAATGAGTTGGGTGAAATGGAAGAAGCTTCCATCTGTTGTCTTTAGGAATCTTCCAGGGCATGCAAGGAGGAGCAAGTGCGAGGTGTGTCACCCCCCACTCCTCCTCCTGCCCTGTTGCACCCCATCTCTGGAGGGTACAGGTGTGCACACCTCAGCCAGGCAGCATCTTCCCTTTGTCCCGTGCTCTTTCCACCCGTGGGCTGGGGCTCTGGGCTGGTTCAGTGGGCATTAGACAGACACCCATCTGTCAAGGGCACAGCTCCTCAGTGAGGACCAGCTCCTGCCTGAACTTTCAAACCACCGTCTTTATTTGACTTAACTTTGATTTAATAAAAACAGTCTAGCTAGAATATTTTTAAATAGGAAAATAGCCTTTTTAACTCTAGTATTATTCAAAAATGGCTGAGGGGATTTCATTTAAATTTGTAAAAATAAATTACCTTTGAGCAAGCAGAAAGCCCGTTTGGCAGGGCCTACAAAATCCCGGGACTGCGTGCATAAGTCCTGGAAAATGGGGACTGTTACCTCTACAACAAGCAGGAATTCTGACCTCTGGCTGCCCAGTGTACCCCCAGGCCCAGCCCTGTCCTGCCCTGGGATGGAACACTGCCAGGCTGCCCTCTTACCATGACTGTGCCCAATCCCACAGTGTTTATATGCCTAATGACATTGTCCCCTCCTAAGCTCTGGTCTCCTCTGGCCTGAGCCAGGCAGAGCTGTGAACTGCTGTCTCAGGAGAGCCTCAGGAGAGGCAAACATGGCTCTGGGTCTTCCTAAAGTCACAGTGATGCTGGGTTTGGAGGTGAGGTCCCCCCACGCTCCCCATTGTGCATGACCTTGGCTGGGCACTGGACCCATGTGCTCCTGCACCCTGCCTTGCCAGCCCCTGGCACTTTGACCTCAGCCTGGTGACTCCATCTCTGAACCAATGCTCTGCTCACCCCATTCCATCTCTCCATGCAGGGACACTGCTGAGGGACGTGGCACCCCTCAGAGGGAGGACACACCACATCCTGCCCACACCTCTGTTACTCACTGGGCTGCTTTGGTTCCACACAGAGGCAGACAAAAAAGCAGTAAGATAATTCTTGATGCAGAAGGCACACCAGCCCCTGCAGGGCACTGGGGTGCCCAGCTGCCACCTCCCTGGTGTTCTGGAGCCTTAAGTTTGGGAACCACGAGGGACACTGTCTGCAGTGCACCAGAGTCCCGTTGTGCAGGTATCAAAGGTCTCACTCCACGATCCAGAGGTGTTTAGTACATGCATCCCTCACAGGCCCCTCATCCACAGGCTCAGTGCTCTCTGAGCTTGGGGGTCTCAGACCCTGCTTTTCTCTCCCAGATCTGACTGAACCCCCCTCAGATGCTGACACCACGGCCAGTGCTTACACTCTGAAGCCGCATCAATGCTCCCAGGATAATTTCTTCAGCTGGTAGCAGCTTTCATCCCATCCCAGCTCACCCCAGCTAATCCCACTCCATCCCATCTCACCCCATCCCATGCCATTGTGCTGCACACCTGTGTCATGGGAAGAGCAGTAGAACATTTCTCTTGCCTTGCATCAAGAGTGACTTCACCTTGGCCGTTCCCTGTGTGACTGATGATGATTTCCCTGCACACCTCCTGGCAGTGGGACAGCAGTGAGGGTGCAGGCTCTGTGTGTCACTTTGGCCACGTGTCCCTCCCTGTGCCAATCTGGCCAGATGGATTTCAGAAATAATTCTGTGACAACATTTGCAGTCACAAGGAAAGGGGCCAGAGGACGTGCAGGGGCTCTCTAAAGCAGCTCCTCCACAAGTGTCTCAGGGTGTGCTCAAAGTGAAGAGTGAGGTGTCCTTTGGTACAGCCCAGAGACAGCAAATTCCCTTGTTCCCTGTCCTGGGACTCTGAGACTGAGATGGATTTCACTCGTGGAACTATCGAAGTGTGAAACATCCTGTCTGACCTGATGAGGTTCCTCTACCTCAGAAACTGCTCAGTATGAGCTCAGCCCACTCTGGAGGGCTCCATTTCTCTGTGTGATTAGCAGAGTTTAAATGCCCAACTCTGACCCAGGCAACCTTTAAAGAAGAGATTGATTTCACCCATTTTTCTCCACCCATGTGCCTCCAGGTCTGGGTGTCAGCTCTGGCTGCAGGTGGAGGCTCTGGTTCCCAGGCACGGGCTGGCTACTGCAGGTAGGAGACATGAAGGGCTCCCTTGTGCCTACCCCACTCCAGTAGTGGGTTTGCAAACTGCTCATAATGTTTCCACAGAGGTTTCCCATTGCTGATTTTGGAGAATAATGTAGTTAAACTCTTCTGTTTATTTGTGTAGTGAAACAGACCTTCTGACCACCAGCCCCTTTAGCCCACTGCAACAAAGGGGAGGATTTTCCAGTGCCCATCTGGTTTGTGTTTAATGTAATGTGCAGAAAGGTTGCACATTTTCAGGGCCTGTGTTCATAAGTAGTAGATTGTACAACAGTTTATTACACAAATGGAGCTTTATATTGCTGGGCTTTGTTGAGCTGCCAGTTGGGATAAAAAAATAGTAATGTGCTTCACAGACCCTATCAAGGAAAATTAGAAAGCATTAAATTCTGCTCAGACTATCCATCACTGGTGAGCTGGTAATCAAATCCAGAGAGGCTGGTGGGAGGTCAAGACTTTCTTGTTCTTGGTGTTTCTGAATCAATAACTACTATGAAAGACATGTAAGTGAAACCAAAAGAAGAGAGAGAGATGTCTGACCTAGAAGTCAACACAAGATCACAGTGCAGAGGCCAGAAGAGACCAGACACCTCCAGGTTTTGAGGAGAAAACCCCACAGTCTCAACCCAGTTCTTGTGGTGAGCATGTGTTTTAGTTTAATTCTATATTGGAATGGTTATTAAATTACTATCTAGTCCCAGGCAAAATCTAGCCCTTGTTCCACATAGCCAGGTAAGAGGTGTATGAACAGGAAGATTTTTCAAACTGGCTTCGGATCCAAATCAAATAAATATTGCAAACCCTGTATTGAACCCAGGTGATATCTAATCCAGAGTGAAACATCAGCCTGTAGCCTCGGACTGCGCAGCCCAGCTTTAATGCCACTTAAATCAGAATGTAAGAACTAAAGGAATTCCAGGAATCCAATGATATAAACTGTATTTTTAGAGCCGTGAGTGACTTGTGAGAGTGAAACAGTGCAGTGACTAAAGATAGCCCAAGCAAGGTTTTCCATGATTTATCACAGGAACGCTCACAGTAAGTTAAAGTCACTGAATGTTGTGATAGCAGCACCTACATGCTGGCACGTTTTCAAGACAAGTCATTCATAACATATTTGTCACAGAGGAAAATTTCCATAACAGAGCTCTGAGTTGTGTCTCACTTGCACAAGCACCACACACATCACTTTCCTATTAAGACACCGAGAGGTCTATTTGTTTCCAAGGATCTATTTTTTCTTTTAGCCAGCTGGAGGGAAGAACCCCACTTGCCTGCATGCCTCAAAGCTCTCCCAGGCTTTCAGTCTGGCTGAGCAATCAAAGCAGTGGTGGCAGAGGACAAAGACTCTCCCTTGGGCTCAGTTGTGGTCCCACTGCATTCCCTGTTGGCCATCTGGAGTTTAGCTATCATTTAATAGGAATTCATTGTCTGACCCATCATTCTTCCATTCTTCCTCGGGGGTCTGTGCTCCTTTGTGCACCAAGAGGTTGGGTAGGACCTTTCTTTGCTGAGCAAAATGTCTACAGGGGTTATTTTAGGGATGAAGTCATGGCAAACATTTCCTGACACCTCATGATCGGCGTTGCTCTTGGCTCCTGGCCCTTGCTAGCTGCAGTTTGCAGGATAAAGGAGCTGCCTTGTCCAGGGGGGGCTACACTGCAGAACTGTTTTCTCCCAGTTTCTGACACCCCGGGATGCATTCAGACAGAAATGGCAGAGAACCTGCAGAGAATTCCTCTCGTGGGCAGATTGGTCTTTGCCTCCTGCAGCCACCTGCTGAGTAGCCTGACAGTCACCTGAAATCTCATTTTCATGGAATCACAGAATGCTTTGGGTTGGAAGAGACCTTAAAGCGCATCCAGTTCCACCCCCTGCCATGGCAGAGACACCTTCCACTGTCCCTGGTTGCTCCAAGCCCTGTCCAACTCGACCTTGGGCACTGCCAGGAATGGAGCAGCCACAGCTGCTCTGGGCACCCTGTGCCAGGGCCTGCCCACCCTCACAGGGAGGAGTTTTCTCATGTGTCAAGTCCCAAGTTCAGCTTCCAGCTCAGAAGCCCACTGGCTGTGTGGGGCCCTGCCCACGCTCCCCAGGCAGGGTCACATTCTCTGCTGGATGGGGACATCACCTGCAGGGTGAGAAGGGTGGCTGGGAGCCCGAGTCAGGTCCTCTCTCCCCATCCCTTGACTAGTTCTGCTCACTCCTGTGGTGTCCCTGCCCAGCTGCCAGGTCTCTACTCAAAACCAAGGCTGTGCCTAGCTCTGTGTAATCACTTCCCATGGAGGGACGTGTGAGTCACTCCCATTTCTTTTTCAGGTATGTTTTGAGATACTTCTGAAACTAATTTCCATCTCATTACGAGTCTAAGCTGCTATTTAGTGTCCTCTTTCAGAAATCAAATAGAGACAGGGATAATTGCTTGTCATGATCCTTCCTGTTCCATCTCCATGTGCTCTCAAGCAGGTCCTACAACACCTCCATGGGTGACCCCGTCCTGCTGCCTGCTGCAGCCTGGGCATGGCAAAATGAGCAGCACAGAGGTACCATTGTCTGCAGTGAGTGTGTCCTTGGGCTGGGGCTGAGCCCCACTGCTCCAGGCAATTGCTCAGCACCCCGCAGGGCTGAACCCCCAGGCTGGGTCTCCTCCCCTCACTGCCCATCCAGCCTTAGCACTCCATACCCGGGCTCTGCCTGTTGTCCTGCCCTTGTAACCATGCCTGTGGTTAAATAGAGTGTGTCAGTGATTATAGGATTTCCTCTCCCTGCTGCACTGGGGAGAGAGCACTCGTAGCTCCGTGCACAGTCTGAGTTTTTGTTTCATCTTGTTTATATTTGTGGTTATTTCTGTGTTGCTTCAATGATTTGCACATTCTTGAGGCCCTTGCTCAGAGCACCTGTGGTCAGGTTGTGCTCAGCATCTCCCTCTCTTCTGCAGCTGATTTTGAGAGGTGGTGAAGGGTAAAGTTCAACCCAGGACATGGTCCTTAATTCATGATTGAGCCTGATGAACAGCATGTGAATGATATCTGGACACGTGAAACTTGGGGCTGGAACTGTGATCTGTGGTATGAAACCTGATAGCCCTGAAATGATAAAAGGAAAACATCCTCTTGCAAGAATAACACCATGTTATCTCCGTGAGTGTTTAACCTGCAGGACCTGGGAGCACATTAGGCTCATTGGCACCAAAAAATCAGGAGGATTCTGGAAAGAAATTATTTCTGGAGGCTAATGGGAATATCCACCACATCACAATGAGGAAGCATGCATGTATCCAAGCAGAGATTCCTACAGGGAAAGACACCTATTGCAGGAAGTCCCTAGGTATGACAGCCTAATTGAAAAATGGACTAAGAAATGAAGCTTAAATAGTTCTTCATGGTAATTTGTATCTTAGGCCAGCTTATCTGGGGACTTTTTGCAATCTCCAGCACTTCAAGTCTTTCAGGAGGGATTTGTTCCTTCAAAAGATGCTTTCTTATATAAAAGAAAAATACACCTTTATGCAGAAACATCTAGGAAAGTTCCCCTGGCCCGTGGTTCATGCTCAGCTGCCCCAGTGCTCTCAGATGGTGAGCAGCAAGCCCAGAGGGGGTCACAGAAAGCTGTCTCAGAAGACACAAAGTACTGTAGGGTTTCATTGCAGACACTGCTGACACTGAGAGCCTTGAAACCTGTGCTCTGTGTTAGGAAGAGGGGAAGAGGTGATGATTTGACACAGAATTTAGCTGGGTATCTCCAAGCTGTAAAGATTGGGAACGCTGAAGAGATGATCATAAATGGAGCCTTCTGTTCTTGAACAGAACGCATCTATGAACAGACTGGAACACAAGATGTTTCCAGTTAATGCACCATCTGTGTTAGATCTGCCCATTCACAAAGAGGAAACATATTTTCAGTCTGAATGACTTTTTAAATTAGGAGACAGCGAGGAAAGCGAGGACGTGAGATGCGTGTGCGTGTGTGCGTGCGCCAGTGTTTGCGAGCGGGGACGTGCACGTGTGACCCCCACAGGCACAGCCCCGAGCTGCCCGTGCTCTGCACCACTGGCAGAGCAACCATGTGGCACCACACGAATCCTCAAGACATTCTCCAAGCTCTTCTTTTAACTAACTTAGTGGAAATTAGTTGGTTTAGTTAGTTCATCGTGGAATCGCCCGGGGCGAAGTGCCCGGGGAGCGCCTCTGCTGTGGGAAGAGAGGGTGGCCTTGGACCAGGGGCTCCCCATGTGGACCAGGGTCAGGTTCTGGGTGTGGGGCTTCCTCAGGCAGCTCAGAGGGCACTGCCACAGGGTTCCAGGCTCCTCGAGGAGCCATGCCCACCGTCCATGGTGAGCCAGGAACTGGGCAGCTGGGGCTGGCCTCCACCTTGCTGCAGAGGGGATGGACCAGTGGTTCATGTGCCCTTCCACCACGGTGTTTGACTCACTGGCAAAGCCCAGAGGAGAAGTTTCAGCAGTCAGGGCAGGATCCTGACTGCTCTGGGGCTGGGAGGAGACAGTGCAGGACCCCATGATGCCTACCACTGCTTGGTCCACACTTGTGTGCTGACAGTGCAGTCGGAGCCACTGACCTCATGGGGAGAGAGGGAGAGCCAGAGAGATGAGCCTGCTCCCAGGGCTGACCAGCAGCCAGGAGGACCTCTGTGGGAGACCTGCTGGTCATGTGGAGCTAGCTGGGGCTGGTTCCTCCCTTCCTTTGACACTCCTGTGCCAGCAGCTCCATCTGCCCTCCCTTGTGTGCCCAGTTGCTCTGTTGGTGGGAGAACCAAAATCTCCCCAGGGAGAGGCAGGCTGCGATCTGTTCCCATGCTTGCTGTAGATCCTGCTTTCTCAGGGCTGGCTCTGGGCAGGCTGGTTGGGGTGGCACTTCCAGGAATCCATTTCCAGACCCACTGCTGCATTGCCTTCTGGTAACATCTGGCACAACGTGTCTGCACAGATGTTTACTGCTGTGGCTGCTTCCCAGTAGTTTGCTGGGGTGGTGTGTGGAGAAGAGCTCCATGGATGAGAAAAGCTGCATCACACTGGGGTTGTGCAAACCAGCTCATATATTTTCAAATGAGAAGAGAAGGCACTCACAGCTGTGCCTTTACTATATGTGCATTTAGGGCCAAATTGGGCCTGTTTCTGGCGTGGCCATAGAGAACTCTGCAGGGAGAGGGCTGTTCCTTCAGAGGCTGCTGAGCAGCAGCAAAATCTCTCCAGAGCTACTGCTGCAACCCTGGGTCTGCACACCCTTTATTTCCCCTGCATTTCATCTCCCAGAAGATACAGGAAACCTCTGCTGCCTCATCCTCATTCTCCCATTAAGTCCTCCTGCCCAGGGACAGGCAATGCTGGAGGCTGAGAAGTGGGGACCCAAGAGATCCATGTGGTTTCAGCTTCACTGGGCTTTTCCAGACCCCTGGGGCTGGGCTAGAGCCTGCACTTCCTTCTGTATTGCTGAGGCTTGTGCCTCACAAACCCTTCTGCCCCAGCTGAGCTCCAGGGAGCTCAGCTCCGTGTGCCCCTCACCCATCATGCCAGCTGGAGAGCTCCTGGGCTTTCCAGGTGGGCACACACTTGGGATGATGCTCATGGAAAGCAGGAGGATAACAAAACTCACTGAGACCAAAACTGCTCCCCTGAATGAGTGTCCTAAGCTCCCGTGGACAGGGCAGGACAGAGGAGCCTGGCTGAGCCTTGCACAGGGTGATGGCTCCTGTCTGGTGTGAAAAATAGCCAAACACTACATCTGGTGACTAAGCACCATCATGGCCACGGCTGCAATTCTGCACGGACCAGGCAGCCCCAGCACCTCTGAAACCAAAGCCAGGCTCTCCCATCTTCTCTCCCTTCACTGTCTGCACCTTTCTGATGCTGCAGGGCTGGCTGGGGAGCTTCCAGCACTTGTTAAACCTTCTGGAGGCCAGCAGCGCCTACAGAGCTGCAGGGGCTGATGGCTTCAGGGGTACAGCACACACTGCTGCGAGCAGTGAATGTTAAACACTAATCAGCTCAGGGCACTGAATTGTGGTTTGTTCCTTTTATGGGTGCTTCTCCCAAAACCACAGCCCCACGAGTGCTGCCCTGGCCAGGATGCAGGACAATAGACATTGTCCTTGGTGGTACATGGTTTGGGCAAGGATGGCTGAACGGTCAGGATGCGAGGGACCGTGCAGAAATGTGCCAAAAACCCTGAGCAGCACTGCTGAGACCAAAGCACAGCTCCCAGCTGCCCAGGGCAGGGAAAGAGGAGAGGAAAAAGAAGAGCTGGGACATAAAGCCACCGTTAATTACGAGGTGGCATCAGGAGGGCTGTGCACGCTGAGCAGGGAACCTCTGTGTTTGTGAGAGGACGGGGAGCAGGGAGTCCTGGAGGAGCACAGAGCAGGAACGGGCTCTGGGCTGCTCCCAAGCAGAGGAGCTCTGCCCCAGCAGCAGGAGCACTGGGCTGCCAGCACTCCTGTCGCCTGCAGCTACGAGCAGCCATGGTTTGCTGCACAGTGACAGGCATGGAGACCAAGGTGGGGGTGGATTTGTCACAGTATTGGTGTCCAAATCGCTTACAGGAGAGACCAACGTGAAGCCAGCAGGGGAAGTGCTGCACGTTCTGTACTCAGGGCTGCATTTGCAAACCAGCAGAGCAGTGCTCAGGAGGAGGGTGGCTGCTAGCAGAGATGTTAGGAGCAGAAGAGGACTCGTAACATCAACGTAAGCAGGCAGGTCCCTTCCCGATGGATGCACGTAGTCCGTAAACGTCTTTGTCACACCGGAGATCTCGCCAGGGATTCCTGAAGATGCTTTCAAGCATGCTGCAGTCCTGTCCTTGGGGTTCCTGGGGTTTCAGAATTATGACCATCTGTTTGCAATTGAGGCCCTTTGGAAGCCGAAGAGAGAGCTGCCAAGAGACTCTTTTTGAATGAAGAGTGCCTTCAGTCTTGCCAAGAACTTCCCTCCAGCAGGTATCAGAATCACAGAGGTTTGGGATGGAAGAGACCTTGAACTCATCTCATTCCAACCCCTTGCCATGGGCAGGGACACCTTCCACTACCCCACATTTCTGCAAGCCCCATCCAGTCTGACCCTGAACAGTCCAAGGAATGGGGCAGCCACAGCTTCTCTGGGCACCCTGTGCCAGGGCCTGCCCCCCCTCACAGGGAAAAATCCCTTCCCAATAACCAATCTAACTCTGCCCTCTGGCAGTGGGAAGCCATTCCCCCTTATCCTGGCACCCCATGCCCTTATCCCAAGTCCCTCTCCAGCTCTCCTGGAGCCCCTTTAGGCCCTGGAAGGGGCTCTGAGCTCTCCCTGGAGCCTTCTCTTCTCCAGGTGAGCACCCCCAGCTCTCCCAGCCTGGCTCCAGAGCAGAGGGGCTCCAGCCCTCAGAGCAGCTCCGTGGCCTCCCTTGCTCAGGAGGGAGTTCTGCATCATCCTGAGCTGAGGCAATAAATCTCAATTAGCATGTCTGTGATGGGAGTGACACCAGGCTGGACATTTTTCACATTCAAGCCCAGCCCTGCAAACGTCTCCTGTCTGCTGTCCTGGCACAGTCACTGCTCAAAATAAGAACTTCCAAGAGCGAGCATTAAGCTGGCTTACAGAACTTGCAACTGCAGCCCAGCTAATGGCAGCCTTGGCAGCTTAATTTAATTCTTACTTTGCATGAAGCTGGGCATGAGGGTCTGTGGGCATGGCTCAAGTGAGCCAGGCAGGTCAGCTCAGCTTCCTACTGGGTGTTGGACAGGGATAAGGGTTGGGCATCACCTTGAAAGTGCTCTGGCACCCTGGTGAGCTCTGCACTCCAAGGAAAGGAGGGAAACACAGCAGGGAAGGAGATCAGAAGGGAACAGCGATGCTGAGAAGGTGGGAAGTTTTGTGGGAAATTTTGTGGGATTTTTTTGCCATCCCTTGGATGCTTCCATTGAAGCCACAGAGGGGATGGCACAGAATCTGCCCGTGGTGTGGTTTGTCCAAGCATCCCACAGATTGTGCAGGCTCTGCACTCAGAGGGGATGACCAGCAGTGGTGCTGTACACCCAAAGATCCCCTGAGGGAGGCTGTCTCCTTTAGCACTGCACCAGGGCTTGAAGCTGCCTTTAAATGTCAACCTTCCTTAAAAGCCCCAGGCATTCCCTGACATGTGTGGTGTGAACCTGTTCACTCAGTAGAGATTTGCTCCACTGAAAGCGAGCCTGAAAGTTGATAAGAGCCCCTGGCTAGGCCTGAAATAGCCCTTTGCAATGTGGGGCTGGCTGGAGTAGGTATCAGATGAAGAGCAACAGTCACAGCACAGCAGAAAGGAGGCTGAGATCATGCCTGCACTTGGGTCCAGCCACAGGTGCACTGGCTGCTCCGAGGTGTTGCTGTGCTCGTGCTGTGCGTCACCCACAACACCCACCAAGTTCTGCTGCTCCCTCTTCCCGAGGTGGAACACCAAGGGAAAATACAGGAAGAGTAGAGAGCCACTGGAGGGACGACTGCACTGGGAAAGGCGCAGTGGTGGAAAGTAAGGAAGCAGGATTCCCACCTCATGCAGCTGCAGAGAAGGGCCAGAGGGTTTTGTTCAGTCACCTGGGTGAAGTGCAGAGCTCCTGGCATGAACATGATTCCTTCCAACGCCCTCAAAGAGGGAGGAGGGGCTATATTTTATTTTCAACCTCTGCTGGTGCCGTGCGTGGGAAACACTGCTGGCACTGGGATGTCGTTCTGTTGGGGTTTTGCTGTGTGCTGCAGATAAGGCTTCTCTTTCCTTGGTCACTTTGTAGGAATGGAAAACATGCCTGGGCCTTCAAGCACACTTTGAAGTCAATCAAAACTGTCTTAAAGTATATTTCTCTGCTATAGAACATAAAAATATTATCCTTCTGGCATGCCTCCATGAGAATATTAAAAATAGCTTACTGAGTTACTCTGTGAAAATTGCTAATATAACAAGACTTTTGTGTCTGATTTCATTAATGAAGGAACTCTAATGCTGGGCTTGAGAGCGATACTGCTGTAAATCAATAAGGAACATTTTTGGAAAAACACAATCCTATTATTCCGAGATATTTTTGTAGGGTGAAGTTAGAAAGAAACATTTATTGCCATGACTTTTGTCCAACTCAATAAGCTATTTGCATCTGAAAACTTTAGTGCTAGCTAAATAAAAGCGTGTTCTGTGCATGGCATGGCATTTGCTTTCCTGGTTTGTTTTACTGCTGTTTGTCCAGAGCGAGGGAGAATCTGTTTGGCAGAGGAAAGCTTGGAGCTAAATCTTGTAGTGACCCCTCTCAGCACAAACCCGTGGCTCGCTCAGGGAAGAGTCAGAGCAGGACAGGGCTCCTGGCTTTTCCTGAACAGCATCCAGGAGGCAGCAAGTCTGAGCTGTGGCCTGACTGGGAGGCTCGGGATTCTGTCCCATTTCCAGCTGCAATTGTTTGTTAACACCCCCCCGGGGCTGTGGCCATCCCGGAGGATGAACAGAACCCAGGGTTGCTCCTGGCTGGGTCAGGGCTGAGGTTCCTCCAGCTCCTCCCCTGATCCCCAGCACCGGGAGCCAAAAGAATGTGGAAAACCAGGGTAATCACACAGAAGCAGTTCTCCCACCCAGCTACTGGTCTTTCCTTCTGCAAGAGAAAGGTTTTAGATTTAATGGCCTCAGCGGGTATTTCTTACATGGAATTGTCCAATTGCCTTTTGAACTCGTGCAAAAGAGGTGATTTGCTGCTTCCTCAGTGGCCTCCCCAGGGGTGTAAATCACAGCTCTGCTTCAAGAACCAGAGGAACAGGCAGAGTTCCTCCCACAGCACCACTGCTGCCCTTGGCAAACAGAGAGCCCTCTCGTTTTCTGCTGCTGACAAAGGCTCCGGGCATGGCCAGTGGTTTGGGGCTGGAAATGGGGCTCTCAGTGTGCCAGGGTTTCACAGGCACTTGCCTTTAAGCATCCACGCAGGGTGAGGAATGGCTGATGCAGCAGGAGCACAGATGAGCTGAGGGAAAAGGCTCCTCTTAGTCGAGGAGCAGAGTTCAGCTGCTGAAAATGAGAATGTCTCTGGAGCAAATGACACAAACCACCACAGTGTGTCACGAGCCTGGAAGCAAGCATTACACACCCCTCTAAATCCACAGAACCACATGGCATGCTGAGTACATCTGAGGGAAGCCTCTGCTGCCCAAAGCCAAGATCACCTTCCCTTCCCTCATTCATGACAGGAATTTGTCCACCCTGTTCTTAAAAACCTTCTTTGGTTGGAGAAGATTCCAACTCTTGCCCAAACCATTTTCACTCCAGCTCCTTCCTGAAGTGCACATCCATAACTCCCAGACCTTCTCAATATGGACAGAGAGAATAAAACACTCAGTTTCTTTTCATTATAGACTTCCTTATAGTTAAAATCTGATCGGGGTTCCCCTCAGACAATTTTTCATCTTCCTTATATTTAAAATCTGATCAGGGTTCCCCTCAGACAATTTTTCATTAGACTGTCCCTCAGTCTTTGTGCCTGCCCTCGAGTGTCTGATTTTCTAGACTTGTTTTGTCTTTTTCTGTGCTCTGGGCTCTCTTCTGTTGCCTCTCACCTTCCTTAGCATGAAGAGCAGAGCAGAGCAGAGCAGAGCAGAGCTGCACTGAGCAGGCAGGGGAAGGGATGTGCCTGCAGCCTGCACTGCACAGCCCCTGCTCCCCCTTCCCACACTCTCTCCCCATCACCTGAGCTGCCTCATGGTCCTGCTGTGTTGTCACAGAGCAGCTGCAGAACATTCTGCTCTGTGTGCTGGGTATGTGCAATCCCTGTCTGATTCTCACTGGGTTTGTTTCTGTAACTGTCCTCACATCATCACTTCTTTTCAAAACTGTTTTCTCGCTCTGACGCTGCTCTGCTGCATGTGCCCTCTTCCAGCTTCACCTCCTAGTAAATAAAATGATTTTCTACTCGCTTTGTAGAGGAAACATAGAAGACAAAGGGACACAATGACCCACTGAGAGCTCCTCTCTGAGTGTGCTTTTCTAAGGGTTTCACACCACCTTGGGCAAGACACGCCACGCTTTCCCAAAAATCTTTAGACAATGTCATGTCAGGCAGTGTCAACAGCCTCATTAAACACAAGATAGATGACATGCACAGCTTATTCCCTATCCACAAATATCACAGAAGGATTAGCTTTGACACATGCATAATGGCTGAGTTTTATTTCTTTTCCCTGATTTGTTTCAGTATTTGTTTGTTGGCTCTGTTTGTTGTCCCAGTACTTTTCTGGAAATGGAAGTTAAAGTAGATGCTCCATAATTTCCCTTTTTCAAAACCAGATATTCTGTTTACCATTTTTGAAAGCCATAAGGAGTGTTACATCTCTATGCCTGCCTTGTGTCTTTAAAAATCTGTTTAAGCTGCCAGTACCTCCTAGAACTCTGGAACAGATGCATATCTGCCTGTTATTGCATAGAAGGCAGAATTCTGTTCATTTGTACCTTGGCTGATTATTCCAAGGCCTCCTCCTTTCTGGCTGGTTGGCCTGGTGGGCACATGCCAGCTGCTCAGGGACACGTTCTGCACCAAGGGGTCTCATCCTGAAAGGAAACACCCTGATGGGAGGCAGAGGACAGCTCTGGGGGTTGCTGTGCCCACCTTTAAACCACGTTCCCACCTATCACATCCACACATCTTTTAAATCCCTCCAGGGATGGCAACTCCACCACTGCCCTGGGCAGCCTGTTCCAATGTTTTACAGCCCTGTCAGTGAAGAAATGTTCTCTAGTACCCAATTTAAACCTCCACTGGTGCCACTTGGGACAATTCCTCCCACCCCATCCCTTGCTCCCTGGGAGCAGAGCCTCACTCCTACCTGGCTGCACCCTCCTGTCAGGGAGTTGAGGAGGGTGAGAAGGTCTCCCCTGAGGAAGGAAGGATATGGATTTCACATATCCACACTCCACAAGGTCTCTTTCTTCCAGGGAAAAGCAAGTGAGGAGCTCCAGGGCAAAGAGCAGGTTGTGTATCAATGGGAGAGAAGGAGCAAGTACCTAAATCACCTCTAGGTACCTCTAGGTATCACTAATGACTCAAGGAAATACAAGAATCAGCAATGACATCTCTTTCTCTGTCTGACCCAGGAACACAGTCCTGGTTTCTTTTCCTTCCCAGCTTTTCTTCTCTGTCTCTCTCAAATGCTCAGTTACATCTTGGGAAGCACCAAAAGCAATGTTTCAGACTCTGCCTTGGCTATACTGCAGTTTTGGGAACGATCAAGGCAGTGGGAAATAGAGGCTAGCACTGCTCCTTGTGGGCTGCCAGGACCCCTGGCAATGCCAGAGCCAGCCTGGGCTCCTTTCAGCCTGTGAGCAGAAACACCACGAGCACCGAGAGCCCTTCCAGCCCTCTGGCTCCCTTCACCCAGCCCCAGCAGCTGCCCCCTGCCAGCACCCGTCCTGCTGGAGAGAAAACAGGGAAAAGCCTGGAGCCAGCACACCCCGTGGATGGAAAGCTTACACCTGCACAGACTGCACCAGGTGTAATCCCACACCCATGGCATCCCCAAGGTTTCAATCTCAGAGATTTCCCCAAGTTGTGCATGTAGGTCAGTTTGTTAACCATATATAGCATAGCCCACCACAGCTGACTGAAAGCATTTTAATTACTTTGGGTTCGTTTCTGTAAAAATAGAAGGAATCTGTAGTTTAATCTCTAATTGTCTCAGAGAAAAAAAAAAAAATAAAAAAATACAGGCTTGCTTCTTTGTGCCTCTCCAGCCCTTCACAGTTCATCGTTTGCAATGTGTACAAAACAAATGAATGTTACCTGGCTCTGAGGAAGTCTTCTTGTCAGGTCCCAATTTCTTTCTTTGTTTGTTTTGTTTTAGAAAGTTTCCCTCTCCCATCAGTTCAGGAATGCTGTTTTGGCAACAATCTCTCCTTCATCTCCTTATCACAGATGCTGTTTAGACTCTTCCCCCATTTTGGTCCCCAAACTACCTGTGAAGAGTTCAGTCCTGCAAGATTTTTCCCTTTCCCTTTGTCCACAAAAAAGCCACCCAAGCTGCAGGTCAGGTAAAACTTTGTCCAGCTTCACTTTTCCTGGATGTCAGAGTGACCTGGCAGGTCTGGTCTGCTTTGCTTTTCATAAGAGAACCCCTTTTCTGTACCTTTCACCTTCTCCAGACACTTTGACTTCCACTTGCTCTGAGCTGCTGTGACTGTGCTGATTTATTTCCTGAATAAAATTCTCTGTCTCTGCTCTGCAAGAAAAATGATCACCAGAGAAATGCAGCTGCATTTGTAATGACTTGTAGGGGAACTTCTTCCCTCCAGGTCCTTCAGCACAAGAGGGAAGGGATCAGGGGTCATTCCTCCTCAGCTGTTGGCATAGCATTGGCTGGAAGTACAGGGCTGAAAGTCTGAATTATTTCATGTTTCCTCTTCCTCGTTTTTGACTGCCAAGTGGCATGTAGTGCAAAAGTTCACACCACTCTTCCTGTACTCAGAGCAGGCATGAGAGAGGGATTTCTTGGTGGAAAAGCAGAATTTCCCATGGCACCTCTCTTAGAGAACAGAGGGCAAGCTTCAATCAGCCTTGCCAGAGACACACCAAAGTGTCCTGTCCCACAGCAGGGCTGAAGTCAGTGAATATTTGATTAATTTCTCGTTACTTTCTACTCATTTACCACCCAAAATTCCTTGGACTTGGCACCCTCAGTTCCCTCTCTGCCCAGTCTTATCACCTGCCCCTTGTCACAGAGGAGCCCCAGGTGCCAGGGGGATTTCAGCCTTCCAGAGGGGCAGGGAAGGGGAGCAGGAACAGCTGAGTTCCTCATGGTGTCCTGCTGGCTGTTCTGCTTCACAAAGACCCCCCTGGCTGGGCAGCAGGGGAATGGCTGCTGTTTTCCCCCTCCTGGCTCCCATCCTTGGGGCACGGGGAGCCCTGGGGAGCATGAGGAGAGCAGGGGAGACCACGGGGATGGGAGAAGAGAGGGGGGACACAGATGGGAGCAGACATGGGGAATTCCTGAGGAGCTGGGAGTAGACACAAGAGGTGATAGAAATAAAGGTTTTATCCTCTGGTCCCAGAGGAGACCAGGCAGAGCTTGGTGCAACTGAGAGAGGCACTGAAGGACTGAGGGTCAGGGGATGCTGTGTCTGCAAAGATGCTGTGGGCAGTGAACAGTGCATCAGGGGGTTTTCAGTCTCATCGGTTTTTTTCTTTGGAGACCTGAGGGTTTCTGCATCAAAGACATCTCAGCTGAAGTTCATGAAACTCCCTTCTAGGAGAAGGTAAGATTTGGGTCTTGTGGTCCTTGAAAATCACAGACCAAACCGGACAGCAGCCATGGGAGTGGCCTAAGGGATGATGATCACATTTTGCCATGCACCAAGGCCCCAGAATTAATGGCAGCAGCCTAAAGTCCTCACAGAACAGAAAGACTTCCCAGAGCTGGTCTGTGCTGGGCAGAATCCCAGTGTAGACTCTGCTGTTCGTGGCAGTGCAGCCCTGCGAGGTCGACCGGGGTCCTGCAGCACTTGGGGCAGGGCTGCCAAGGACCAGGATCTTGGGAAGCTGGAGTCATTCTGGATAACCTTTGCTGGTGGATGGCCCGTGCCCAGCTCAGCTCGAGGTGGGGCACTGAGCCAGAGGGTTGTGTCAGTGACTCTCAGCTGTCAGGAGCTCGTGGTTTAGGGGAGCAGAGAGGAGGAAGGCTCCAGGTGGGACTGCTGGGCCAGGAAAGCTCTGGAAAGCTGAAGGTCATTTGCCCATCCTGTGCCAGGATATTTGGATTATTGTCATTTCTAGAAAAAGAAAAATCCATCTATATCTCTGTAAAGAGACCAGACCTTCTGCCCTCCTTTCCAAGGAGGAGAAGCAGTGGCAGCCCACAGTCCCTACTGCACCTGGTAACCCCTGAGGAGCACAAAACACCCCCAGCCCATCTCATGCTGGGGGTTAAGGGCTGCCAAGAGCTCCGTCAGAGCAAGGCCATCAGAGGCCTTGGCAGAGCTCGGGCTCCTGTGTCTGGAGCAGCCCAGAGGACACAGCTGTCCTGCAAGCAGACACACTCTGGAAGCCATGGGATACCCTGGCAGCCAACCAGTCACTAGTGCATCCAAATAATGTCTGGGTTTCCTTGTAAATTCAGAAAAAACTGGTGCATTTCCATGAAACATTTTGATGTCTATGAATCAGCGTTTTCCAATAAAACGAAAATTCCCAGCGAGATCCAGCCCTGATAAGGTCCAGAGCCCTGGCTGCAGTCCAGGCCAGCCTCAGCCATGGGGCAGTTGTGGAGAGTGATCTCTCGGGGCGATGACGACTCCTGCTGACCTTTCCTGCAGTGTGACTGTGTGGCCTGGGCATCTGAAATGTTATTTATAGGCAGGAGCAGCAAGCACTGTGGAGACAGTCTCCAGCAGGCCCTCGAAGCCTGGACGTGCCGGAGCTGCTGGAAAGGAGCTTTTCCAGTGGAAAAGCCACTTTACAGAAGCACAAATAGAAATGAACTGCCTTTTGGAGATAAATCATTCCTGCTGGGGGCTTGGTTCTGTGCATGGGGTTCTACACGACCTGGGGACACAGTGAAACCACTGGTGACACTGAGGTGATCTCCTCCTCTCATTCCTCTCCTGCTCTGCTGCCAGAGCAAGATTTGATACAGCACAGGCAGGCTCTGGTTTCACTGCATGTCTCCAGCTCTGTGCAAATGCAGTTTCCTGCATCTCCAAGGATAAGAATTGCTGGGGACAGGCTGCTGGTGTGTGACTGTAGGGCCCATATTGCAGAGGAATGGAGAATTTTGTCTTCACCTGGAGAAATGAAATGAAATTACTCCCTCTCAGAGCCATCCGCACAGGTTTTCTTGGAGTTTCTGCTCATGTAAATCAGCAGCAAGGCTTGTAAACCAACCCTGTTACAATTCTTTCAATTTTACAGTGTTTTTGGTCTCATATCTGGAAGCCACAGTCATTGCAACAGTGCCTTCTGACAGAGGTCTTAGAGAAATTCAAGAATAAAATGGTAGAAGTAGTTTGAAAATTATATCCTATTCCTCAAGTACTTACTCCAAGCAGTGAGAAAATCTTCCAAGGGAGCAAGTGTACACTGAACAGAGATGGCTGCTGCAGGGACTCTTTGGCTTTTTTATTACCCCTAATATTTCTGCTGCTGTTTCTTGCTCTCCTCCTTCTTCCCAGCATTTGTTCTTCGGGAAGGAACAATAACTTGAATAACTCGTGTTCAAGTTCATAGGCTCCATAATTCCAGAAGCATCACCCTCTGCAATGTTCTCTCTCCACCCCACTGGAGTCAGAGATGGGCCCTAGCTATCTGATTCTAGCACAACAAAACAAATCTGCTGGCCCAATGATCTTCTGACCATATATAGGCTGAAATAGCCTTTTGGAAGATATGGTTGATATCTGTGATCATCACAGGGCAATTAGGAACCATTATGAAACAACCATCTTACCAGTAATTTATTGGGCAGCCTCAAACTATTTCCTTGGGTGGGGAGGGTGTCATCTTCAAGAACACCTCCTGCTCAGGAGAGGCCATGAATTAATTTTTTATGGAAGATCTGATGGGGAGAGTGCAGAGCTCAGAGCATGAACCTGAGCACAGAGTTACGTCTTGGAAATGCAATGTCCCAAAGGGAAGCAGACAGGAGAGATGCAGTGTTGATATGGTTCTCATGGCAGCTGCTTTCTGAGAGCTCCTTGACAGAGTAATCTCTGCTTCCCAACTGCCTCCCAAGAACTGCTTTTTCTCCTGTGCAAGGAGCAAACAGCACTACTAAGTGCAGTGCCCCACTTGGCAGGAGCAGGAGCAGGCAGGATCTAGCTGGGGTGGCAGAGCTGCTGCTCTGTGGTGTGAGAGAGCTCAGCTCCAGGCTCCTGCTGCCTTTATTCACAGAGAAGCTGCTTTAGGGCCAGAGCATGGCCAAAGGGGTTATTGGGCACACAGCCCATCCTTTGCACCCACCAGAGAATCAGGATCCCACACTGGCTTGGGTTGGAAGGGGCCTTAAAGCTCATCCTGTTTCACCCTCCTGCCATGCACAGGGACACCTTCCACCATCCCAGGTTGCTCCAAGCCCCATCCAACCTGGCCTTGGACACTTCCAGAGATGGGGCAGCCACAGCTTCTCTGTGCCAGGGCCCCCCCACCCTCACAGGGAAGAATTTCACCAGTCCAGTTCTGTTGGTTTGTCTGTTGGATGTTTTCTGTTTTGTTGAGACATTATATTCTTTTTTGCCACGGGTGTAGTGGAAAGAGGCAGAAAGGGAATTTCCCGGCCCAAACAAGCTGGGTTTGACGGTCTCATTGACATTTCTTAGTAACTAATATAAAACACAGGGCAAAGTGGGCAGCTGATGGTGGCTGCTGGGTGGGAAGGGGCTAGAGGAGATCTTGGGGGTCAGGTGTGACAGGAGCAGCGCAGGCAATAAAAGCAAACGCTGAACTGTAGACCTGCCTTTTCTTTCTAAATCCATCTGTTGCTAAGAATAACCTGCCTGGACAGTGTCCTACAGCATGCTCCAACCTAAAGGGCATTTTGATCTGACAAATGAAAACTAATAGAGTGAAGTTATTACCATATGAACATGGGGATTGAAAACATGTGTTGAGTGATTAAAGGCGAAGGCTTGATGACAGGCCCGTACCGGAGATGGTGCGTCTCGGGGAGGAGATTGCTGTTTGGGAAATGCCATATTTTACCATTGAGTTCATTAGTATTTGCCATAAGGAAAACAAGAAGGGTTGACTCCAGAAAATAAAAAAAAAAACAACGAAAAAAACCAAAAAACAACCCTCCCTCTCAGATCCTATCGCTGCACACACGATGTTTGCTTTGGAAACTCCTCGCCGGGGTTTCTGTCAGTCTGTTGCTCCACGAATGCTGTCTCATGGACAGTTTAGGATTTCACTCTGCCTGGGCTTGGACGGTGTCCCAGGAGTGTGCTCGGTGTCAGGAATTCAAGCTGGAAAAAGTGTGCATTCTGGAAGATTAGGCACTGCAGGCTGTCCCCGCAGTGCCCACAGGCTGGGCAGGTCAGAGCACACCGGGGCGGCTGCGGGGCCGTGCCCTGGCGTGGTAAATCTGCCACAGCACTGCAGGGAGACACAGCAGAGCTGACAGGGAGTTTTGGGTTGATACACGTTCATTATAAATCATCTTCTGCTTGTCTGTTTACAATAGTCTGTGTTTCCTTAGTGTTTTTGAGGTAGTAACAGAGCCTGTAGTTTAACTCGACAATATTTTTATGTGAAAACATAATCGCACATCCTTGCTATTTGTATTTTTGGATGAGATATGAACCAGAACTGTTGGGCCAAGTGCCTCACCCCACACACTGAAAACTGAAGAATAAGAAAAAATCAATCACTTTCCAAAAACTTTGCTAAATTTTGTGACAGTAACCCGTGACTGGCTGTGAGGCACCTGTAGCAGATTAACATTTGACAATCCTTAGCCACAGTCCTTGTTGACTTGCCATCAAGATATTGCATCAAGAACTGATACTTAAAACCAAACTGAATCAAATCTTTAGGCCCTCCAAAGCACATCAGTGGCTGGCCAGCACTGCAGAGCCCTGGGCATGAGAACTAGGATCAGAGGAGCCTGCAGAAGCTCTCCTGCCAGTCAGCTCTCAGGACATTTCACTGAGATGAAACAGTCTGCAGGAAACTTCCAGCCAGGATAAATTCTTGGTTCATCACAGATTTTGCCAGATGCTGCATTGCTCCCACAGTCCTGCCAGTGCTGTGTTGTAGGCTGGGTTTGTGCTCTCCCATCATACTCACATCTCTGGAAACTCTAAAAGCTGGTTAAGGAGGGCTCATTCAGATGTGTGGGTCTATTAATTTCATCTTGTAAAGTGTATTAATTGCTGTTAATTGCTATGGAGTGGGATAACCTGTCTTTCGTGCATGTTGAGTCCCTTCCCAGTTCTCTCAGCAGTGCTTTGTTTCAGTGAAATTTAATTGTACAAAGTCTGATAAACCCAAAGACTTGTGAATGCTGATAGAGAGGATTCATCTCCAGGCTTGAAGAAAATAATGTTCCAATATCTATTTGTCTTAGATTTTTACACAGATGTAGAGGTTAATATTAAAAAACAAACAAACAAACAAACAAACAAACAAAAAACATGCAAAAAACTTTTTTTAAACCTACACAATTTCCCTGACATCTGTGTTTTCACCTCAGTGGTTCTGCTGAAAAAAAGGGAAAGACAGGCAAAGGAACTGAAAATTGCTATTGAAAATGCCTATAAATGGAACAAGAAGACCAAATTTCATTTTATTTATTTCTGGCAAAGTCAGCTCACAGGCAAAGCCACTCAGTCAGTGGCTGGAAATCCAGAGAAATGAGAAACCTTCCTGCTTCTTGCATTCACCACTTGGTGTTTTTTTGGGTAAAACAGCCCATTTAGTTCAATTCCTTCATGGAGCCCCTCTGTTTCCTTTCCCCTTCCTTGGCAGCACAGATGACAGCACAACGTGGACGTTTCACACAGTTTTGATGACTCTCATCTTTTCCACAGTCCCATTGATCTTTTGAGATTTTCTTTTGTGTTTCGGGCTGCTCCCACTGGGAGAGCCAGCGGGACTGGGCAGAGGCAGGTGTCCTGGGAGAAGGATGTGCCACATCTGGCAGAGCCACAGCAGGGTGGACGTGCAGCTCCACGAGCCCGTGTGCCTGTGGGGACAGGGACAGTCCTGCAGGGGCACTGTCCGTGGTGGCAGCAGGACATCAGTGCTCCAGGGCATTTCATTCGGCGTGTTGCAAATGCAAGTGCAGGAATGCAGCGGTGGAGACAGAAAAAGCTGAGAGGCTTCTCGGCTTCAATGAGAGCTCTGCATGCTCTGCACAGCAGTACGGAAAACAAGCATGGGAAGTCGTGCTCATGCTCCTCCTCTGCTCTTGTCTCTCCTGAGAGCCGGATAAAAAACAATCCCCGAAGAAAATCTGCATGTAGATGGCAGCTGGAGATGTAGATGGCAGCTGGAGAATCTGGGGCTCCAGGGAATGGTGGGAATGGGGTCAGACACAGCAAAGGGACGGCCAAAAAATCAGCGAGGTCTCTGCTGGCAGACTTCCCGTGCCCTTTGAGAAAGGGCAGAGGGCACGGGTGGCTGCAGGGGCGCGGGCTGTCCCGGAGGATGCCGGCCGGAGGAGGGGCAACCACCGCAGCGTGCCCAGCGGCCACACGTGGCTGGGCACAGAGCAGGTGGCACTTCCCAGCGGGCAGGGAGGGTGTGCAGGCAGAACAGAGAGCTCCTGCCCGCCACCAGGAGCAGAGGCAAAGGCAGAGGCTGCTGCGCACGGGCGCGCTCCCGGAGGACATTTACCGGGGCGAGGGGAATCTCCAAAACAGATCTCCAGCCGCTGTTTGATTTAGCCATGTCCAAAGGCCCGTGTGTCGCCCAGCTGCGGGACACACCGAGCTGTGCCCCGCTGCAGCCCCAGAGGCGGCACGGAGCGGGAGCGGCCCCGCCGCGCCCATCCCGCAGCCCAGCGCATCTCCGAGGAGCCGGCTGGAAGCAGCCTCTGGAGCTCGTGTTCCCTGCCCTGCAGGGCTGCAGAGGGGCTGGCAGATCGCAGCGGCACCTGCAGCCGGGTGCAGCTCCGCTCCTTCCCGAGCCGCAGCCGGGGAAGGGCAGAGCTGCCCCCGGCAGAGGCTGCCCGCACACGCACCCGGACGTGCAGCGCTCCCTTTCTGCCCTTCTGTGCCGCAATACACGAAACCGGTTTGTGCCTCATGGTATTAATAACCCCTTGGATGTCTTCGTTTGAAGTATTCCATTGGGAAGTGCTATTTTAAGGCTCCATTGAGTCGGGCGGAATGTGACGCCTCCTCCCGCCGGACACTTCACGCTCGCTGCTTATCTGCGCGCACGCTGCTATTTTGTCTAATAAAAGGCGGAGATCGGCTCCCCTGGCCATCTCACTTTCGCGATTTACATTTCGTGTGCTGCAGCAGCCACAACAGTCTGCAGGAGATCGTGGCCGTATGCTGCCGGGGCACAGGACACGCCGCCGGGCGGGTCTGTGCTGCCCGGGACGCGCCGGGGCTCAGCTGGGCACACCCCGGGGCCGGCAAGCTGGGCCTGGAGTCACCGGGAAAGTTCGGTTTGCTCACAATTCATCCAGCAGCCGCCAGCGCTGTTTAGCTCTTCAGTTTGAGATAGCACTCCTCTGACTTCCTGCACATTCAGAAAGTATTTCTGGCTTTTGAAGTGCCTCTCAGTTAAACTCTCCCCCCTTTTGGCTGAATCGCTGGGGGAGAGGTCCTGGTGTCCACACTCCTGGACTGGACAGGATCCAGGGTGCAGCCACCAGCCCATCACATCTGGACACTCAGCCTCACCCACACAAGAAGTGCTTCTCTTTACTTTTTAAACCTGTGCTGTTTTAGTGTGCCTGCGAACTGAAGCTCCCTTCAGAAACAGGAAGGGAAGCGGGGAAGGTCGTCCCTTTGGACAATAAAAAGTGTAAAAGCCGTTGCTGGAAAAGCAATATTTTTATTAAGGTTGCAAAAGAGGCTGAGAATAAAAAAAATCCATCCAAAAGTGGTCCAGGGTGTGGGTTTTATGGGTCAAACCTTCAGGAGATGCAACAAGGAGAGGAGTGGTGGACTCTCAGAGCAAGTGCTGTTGGAACTGTGAAATTGTTTGCATAATATGAACATAAAGAAGAACCTGGGTGTTACTGATGAGAAGGAGGGGAGAAATACAGAAGTGTTGCACAAAAAAACCTCAGAAATGCATGAGTATAGAAATAACACAAATGCTTTAATTCCTTGCTGTGGCTCTGCAGGGAGTGTAGCAATAGTGCAGCATGGCCATGGCCAAATCTAATGAGGACTTGGGAAGTTTCAGCACTCATGAACCTTGCAGGGAAGGTTTTTCCTCAGCCCAGTTCTCCAGAGTGGCCTCCTGCCCCTTTTTCCCTCCTCCTGGGATAGAACTGAGTCAGACATTAGATCTGAGGAGCTAATCAAGGCTACATGGGAGCAGGGAGGTTCCTGTTCTTTTCTGTTTGTCTGTCTTTGCCTCAGCCACCTGAGACTCTTGTAGGGGACAATGAGGAGGAATTGTCCCCAGCTCCTACTCCTTCTGTCAGTACCTGGGACAATCCTTTTTCTCTCCTTGAAATTTCACCAGGCCTGCTGAGGGAATACACTGAGGGAATTGAGTGAATGCTTTCTCCAGTGTTCTTCAGCCCTGGAGAAGATGAGGGAAACTCTGGGGAGATGAAGAACCTCTTTGGAGCAGATCTGATCTGCTCTGGTCCTTGAGATGGTGGGACCTAGGCTTGGGGGCAGTTGGCAGGTTCCTAGGACCAATCCCAAATACTTGAGACCCAGAGAAGAGAGTCCTGAAGAGTGTCACTGGTGTGGCAGAGGAGCCAGGACAGAGGGCAGGGCAGGGGACTGGGCTAAACCAGATGTGCAACACTGGCTCCTTGCTTTCCTTGTTTCATGGTGGTGCTCTCAGGCCAGTGACTCTTCACTTTGGCTTCAGCAGCCTGGGACACCATGGCTGGGTGATTCTTTTTTGATGGGACCGTGCCAGGTGATTGTTCCACTAGTTCCAGCCCTCCAGAAAGTTTGAGAAAGAGTCATCAGTCCAGGCAAGGCTTCCCTGGACTGCTCTCAAAAACCCTGACACATTTTTTATCTTACATAAACCAAATCCATCTGATGGTGGGGTGTTCCCATGATGCTCTCTCTCACAGCCAGTTTGCTTGAAGAGAAGCAGAAAACGTGCCCACGACAAAAATAAGGGCTCCCACCTACAATCTGTGCCTCCAGGCCTGAGAGCAGCACTTGGAAGACATCCCTGTCCTTCCTGCAGGGCCCAGGGTGCGCAGGGGTGGGTCCAGCAGTGCAGGGATCCTGTGGGGCTGCTCCAGCAGCAGAGCAGTGACTGTGTGGCTGTGCAGAGCAGGGACAGCCTGGCAGGAGCTCCCCCCTGCAGGGAAAACAACCCTTTTTGGAGAGGAGACACTTGCTGAGCACAGGGCTCAGCCCTGCGTGTTACCCCTGGATATCAGCAAAACAAGGTCCTGCCTTACCCTTTGCAACCCCACTGATAAATTCCGTGATCTCTGCTTTACCCACAGCTCCGAGGAGCAAAGCTGATTTATTTTTGTTCTTTCAGCTGTGGCTTACAATAAAGTGTGAGCCCTGCACAAAGCTGAGCTCTGTGCTGGGGCTCTGTTGTTATGAGACCAGTGACTCCAAATGCAGGGAGATGGGAACACACCAAAGGTGTTGTCAAGGCATTTTTCACACTGCAAGGGTCAGCGTGGGGTAGGGAACAGCTTTGTTTAAAGACTCTGGGCTCCTTTGGCAGGTGGCTGATTTACAAGTCACAAACAACAGCATGCCCGTGACACTTTTGAGGTCCTTTATTTTTTTCCTTCTAAATAATTTTCAAGTATTTTTCTGTGGAAGCTGGAGCCCTGCTGAGGTGCACTGGCTCAGCCCTGCATTTCTCCCATTTATGGAACCCCACACACAGGCAGTAAATGCCTCCACCCATTGGCCCTATATTTCCCTTGCCATCACAGGCTGCTTTAGAGAGGTCCAATCTTTGCTTCTGGCCTGGCAGCCTTTGCTAAATCACAGGGTTTCACATCCTGCCCCTCAGGCATCACATACTCCCTGCAAACAGCACTTTCAGTTCTTGCCTGGAAGCTCCTTAACTCTGACTCTGCTGGAAAACTCAGCAAGATGGGGAGGACTGCATTAAACAAGGTAAAAAACAACCAAATCCTCCTAGGCATGACATGGCAGGAAAATTAATATTTAAAATACATGCATGATGTAATGGGACTTAAAATAGTCTGTATCCTGGAAAAAAGAGATTAACTGCTTAAGGGAAACTAATGAAAAGGTCACTTGGACAATACTTGCAAAGCACTCCCTGTACTGCATCATGGACTTATCGGTTCTGTTTGACAGGGAGTCACACATGATCCCAAGCACTTATCTCTGTTTTAAACTTTATGAAAAATTGATTGACTCCTTTTGCCCAAGAATTTCTGTTAAATAAGAAATAAAACATTGTTTATGGGCAACTTTCTCTTCCCATAGTCAGCAGGGGCCAGTTTTATAAGAACAGGACATCAGATCTTAATTCTGCAAAGTACCTGCATATTTGACATGGCAAAGTGAACTCTTCTGTTATTATCTCAGCTGGATCAGTTCCTAAAGCTAAACAGAAACAGCAGAGAACATTTTCCATTCTTTCTGCCTTTTACCAGCTTCCCTCACCCTCTGGCACAGACCACATCCTGTCTGGGCAGTGCCAGTCCTCCCAGAATGCCACTGAGAGGGGTGGAGATGTCCCTCCCTGCCACCCCAGTGTGGTGCTGGCAGCACTGGGGTGTCCATCCCTGCCACCCTGGCATGGTGCTGGCAGCACTGGGGTGTCCATCCCTGCCACCCCAGTGTGGTGCTGGCAGCACTGGGGTGTCCATCCCTGCCACCCCAGTGTGGTGCTGGCAGCACTGGGGTGTCCATTCCTCCCACCCAGTGTGGTGCTGGCAGCACTGGGGTGTCTGAGCTCCTGCCTGCAGGGCTGTGGGTGCAGCAGACTGCCTGGGTGGGTTTTGCTGCCCACTGATTCCTTGTAGCAGCAAACCCTCTGCCCATCTGCTGTCTGCTGGTTACGGAACTGCAGCGATGCCCAGCGTGATGCGAGAACGCCGTGGTGGATGTGCAGCATTGCCACTGAATTTGGAAGCTGGGAAGGGATCACAGATGTGGGCCCAAAGTGGGTCTGTTCATCTGGCTAAAATGTCAACCAGCAGCAGTTAGAGCATCCTTGCCTGGTACATCAGACTCAACTATTGTTTGTCATTGCCAGAGCAGAGGGTGGTGCTCCGTGCAGCTGTGCAGCCTGAACAGGCCAGGACTCTGTCAGAAATGGTTCTTGGACTGAAAACACCCTCCAGCCTGTGCTGAATTCACCTTCTGTTTGCTGGACTGCCCCAGGCTCTGCTGGATGAGAACAGCTCTGGAGCAGGAAACGTTGCTCTGCCTGCCCCTGCTGCCATAGCTCCTGCCTCCTGTGACCTGGGACTGCCCAGCTGGGCTTGGGTGGCCCCTCTGCCCAGGGCTGAGGCCACCTGCTCAGAGCTGCTCCTTCCTGAAACTGCCTCATGACTTCTGGGGGATTTCACGCTGTGATGTCACTTCTGCCACACCTTTCACCAGTGATAACTTCCTCCAGAAACAGAGAGAAAATGACCCAGAAACATCACTACACATAAACCCCTCAATTATCCAAAGTCCTGCAAACATCAGATAAGGCCATAACAGAGGAAAGGTCACAGCAACACCAGCTATGTCGTGAATAGCAGCAACAAGTAGCAGCCAGTGCCTGATTCAGTCTAAGGCTAGAAAGATGAAAAGATAGAAATGTTGTTGGCTTTAATTCTTTTGTAGTGTGCTCCAGGCAGCTGTCAACTGCTGAACATTTGAACAACCAGGGCCTGGCCTCCCAAAGGGAAATAACATCTTCGGAATGGCCAGGCTCAAGAAAACACCACATCTTAGATGATGTATTGATGGGGAAAAACAAATTCAGAAGAGAATTTGGTGCTTTGCCGAGCAATGTCCTGAAGATAAGCTTGTACCAGTTCTTCAGTCACGCACTAATGATCTTCAGTTCATTATATAAATCACTCTGATGGATACAGAAAAGGGTAATAAATGAATAAATAAATAGCAAACACTCTGTGGATAGTGCTGATCATAGAAAGATGAATTAATCATAAACACTGCTTCCAAAAGGCTGTGACACGAATGAGCATTCCTTTGATATCAGCCATGCTCTTCTTCCCACCAACTTGTTCTCAAATAAACATCACAGTAAATATTTGTCTCCTTGCTCTAGCATTGCAAAGAAAATGAGAAAGGCCACATCCTCTCGTGGCCCATGGATAGCAATTCCCTTAGGGTGATGCTGGATTTCAGGTTAGGATTCACCTCAGCTCAATCCAGTCAGCTTCTAGCTCATCATCTCAGCCTAGAGTGGCATTTCTGGGCTCCCTTCAGAGCTGCCCTTCCAGTTTGCCACCCTCCAGTACTTGCAATCTCCTCTATCTCTTTTAATCTCTTTCATGGCTTCTCTGCCTGGTGTCCCACCCTGGAAAACTCCCAGGAATTTTGATTCTCTCTTCATGCCATGGGCAGGGGAGAGGGGCTGCTTTGCTGGACTGTGCCTGCCCTGCACCAGTGAGCCACACGGGACTGAGAGAGGCAGGGAGGAGCCTTCTGGGATGCTGGGATGGCTCTCTTGGACTCAGGACAAGCCTTGCTAATAGTCTCAGGGCTCACTTCCTTTATCTGCTGTCATATGATTGCAAACTCTAAATTCATTCTCTGCCTGCTTCCCTTCCTAGGTGAAGTCCATTCATTATTTTTAACTGTATTCATAACTCTTCCTTATCTCTAAGCCCTGCTGTTCCTCCTGCACAGACTGATGACATGACTGCATGTGTTCTGTTCTCCTGGCAGCTGGGCTGAGCACAAACCCTCTTGCTGCTCCCTTTCCCTGTTCCCATCTGCAGCAGCCAGGTGCTCTGAGGAGCATTTCTGCCCTTTCCTCAAGCTGCAGAGGGGTCAGCAGCCTGCCCTGCTAACACCCATACCAAAACATCCAGCTTCCTGCAGCAGTGGGAGACTTGGCCATCTCTCACCTCAATCTGTCCTGCTCAGCCTTGGGAACCCCTTGGCAACTCCAGCCCACGGGCAGTGGACACCACACCCCAGCCTCCTCTTCAAGCTCCCAGGATCAGCTTCATCTTTACTGGATTTGAAGCCTAAATTCTCACATGTCAAAGCCAAATTCTGTCTCCAAGTTGCCCAAGCTCCTTATCAGCTGTTTTCTTGAAAGCACTAGGGTTCAGACAATGGGAGTGCTGCTGCAGATACACCGTGCTCAAGGGGTTTCGAATGCTCTGCTTGACCCAGAGTGTAAAAACCTGCATGAGCAATGCCTCTGAGCAGAAAACTTGTCAGAAAAATCGATCTGGTTGCCTCCCCGTGTGCAGTATTCCCTCTTCTTATGCTCCAGGTTAGCAATGCAGGGATGGAGGGTGGATAATGGGAGACTTCACTGAGCAATCCGAGGCAATCAGCTTTCCCTGCTGCTCAATTTTCCTAGATTGGAAATGAAACACGGGTGGCAAAAGAACTGGAAGATGCTTTTAAGTGTGGTTCTGGCCTGCACAAAAGGCTCTGTAATGTGGATGTTGCTGTGTATTGTTTCTTAATAGGCCCCTCAATTAGTTCTGCTGAGCACAGCACAGTGGGAGAACTGGTTTTATCTCCCTGCCCCCAGCCTTGGTTTTAGCCCAGCCAAAGAGGGCTGTCCACTGCTGCTCCCAGCACAGGGCTTGAGGAAACACTGCTCCAGAGAGAGCTCCCAGATGAGCACAGGAGGAGGAGAGGATGGAGGAGCAGATGCGAATGAGCTGACAAACACAGCCCCATCTTCTCCCGCTGGCACCGCAGCTCGCCAGGCTGTGAGAAACGTGCTGGGCTCCTTCCAGATGAGATGCCACCATCAGTATCAACAGACTTTGTGCAGGACTTTGTGATGCTTGGGCTAAATCCCAGCCTCGGAGACGCCAGCACAATCCCTTTGCTGTTGCTGTGACTTACGAGATGCCTGGGCAGGAGCTTGGGGTGTCACGGGGCAGCACGGCCCGGGCTGGCTTCTGGAAGGTGTTGAGGTTCAGTTTGGTGAATGCAGAAAATGCAGAAAACCCCCAGGGCTGCAGGCTCGGCTCTGACACCTGCACATTGAGGTCTGGAGCATACCTGGGTGGTGTCATGCATTCTTCTGTGAGGAGGGCAAAAGAGTGCTCTGAGAAACAACTGCAGCTGGGATTGTCCCTGTCTGCCCTCCCAGAATCAGTGCCCTCCAGAATATGCTTCCCCCTGCCCATCCAGAAAAGTGTTTCTACAAACATCTGGTTTATGGTCTGGACTTGCATTTTCAGGTTCTGGGGGTCTGAGTGTCTTTTTCAGATCATCTCAGCAACCCTCAGTGGTTTTGGAGAGCAAGCACCCTGTTCATGCATCTTAGCATGTGCCTCATTGCTTTGTTGTTCTCTGAATTACAAGCACAAACTAATAATAAAGCCATCTCTTCATCCACTATTGTCTTTCTTTATGAAAAAAAAAAAAGAAAAAGAGAATAAATGGATATATATGAGAGAGAAAAAGCTTTAATGGGATTAATATTCAATAATACACTAATGGCTTCACACTGAGAAGTAGAAAGTATTGTAGGTGTTGGAAAATTATATGACATCAGTCAAGAATGGAAGGAACCCAGCTAAACTTAGATGAGTCTGACAAGTGAATTTTTGAGCTGGTTTAGGCTAAGTTTTGCAATCAAGGAATTATGTGTGCTGATCCCAATGGGAGATCCATGCAGAAGTGAAGTCAAAAGCAACCAAAAAAGTGCTACCGAGGGTAGATTCTTGACCTGGGGTAGACTTGTATAAAAGGCTGATGTGCATTCTGGTGTCCATCACCCAGCTGGCCTCAGAGGAGGATTGCGTGGTGGTCAGGCCCTGGCACAGCGTGCCCAGAGAAGCTGTGGCTGCCCCGTTCCTGGAATTGCCCAAGGCCAAGCTGGACAGGGCTTGGAGCAGCCTGGGATAGTGGAAGATGTCCCCCCAAGGCAGGGAACTGGGTGGTTTTAAGGTCCTTTCCAAAGCATTCAGTGATTCTATGAAGACAAACCAGAGGGAAACAAGAGCAGATAAGATAAGATAAGGAGAGACAGAGAGCATCTGGTCTGAGACAAGGCACAAGGTTGCCATGGCATAACATAGACACAAACCCTGAGGGACAGCAAAGAAACACCAGAACATGCTGAGGTTCCCTCTTCACTCTTTGTTATCACCACTCAAGTGCTGACACATTCAGTGGGTTAGACCCTATAAAAGTGGGGGAGAACCTGGATGCTGTAAATGCAGAAATCCCATGGATTCTGAGCATGCTATACGTTCACGTGCATAAGAAATCTCCAGTGACAAAGCTTCAGAGTATGAATTTAAGACTTGGAGGTATTACCCAACACTAATTTTCAAGTGCAAAGTAGGCACCTGAGGAATTTGTTTGATTTTCCCCTGGAAGTTTCTGTTGTGTGTGAAGCAACCAGTACAGCCTGCACTTCCTGCTGTGGGCAGGGTCCAGAGCTGAGCCCCCAAGGAGCTCTCAGCAGATCATAAAGCTGCCAAGCACTTGGAAAAGCTGATGTAACAATATGTCTGTGATTTAAGGGCGAGGAACAGTGAAATTGGGAGATTTGGGAGACAGCTTAAACTCAGAGGCACATGGGGCATGTGGGTGTCTGTGCACAAGGTCACTCTGGGTGGAATTTGTTTGCCATTACTGGTGGCACTCAGTGGCTTTGCTGCCCATCCCTTAGAGAGGCAGGACCCCCATCTTCTGGTCCTGTTGCTAGAAGCTTGGATTATCCTTGGCATATTTTGCAGCTGTGGCTGTTTTCATGGTTTGGCATGTGAGGAAGAACATCTCTTGTCTTCACAACTCTGTAACTTCGTCCTTTATTCGTTTTTCTTCTGTAAGTTTTCCTCGGGAAACTCATCCTTGCAAAGAGCCCTGGGGTCTCTGATTAAGCCCAGAATCCCAATGTTGGAGCCCACAATTCAGATTAGCCAGAGCCAACAGTGGGTTCCTGAGTTCCTTCATCCAGAACCAGGATGTGGGGTGTGTTTACTCTCCTGGCATTGCAGTCACCTCAGGGGATGGCTTGTCCAGTCTCCACTGCCCCACCCAGGTGCCCTTAGGTTTGTTCTCCCAGGAAGATGTGGCACCCCTGGCCCAGGGCTCTGAGGTGTTGGAGCCTGACCAAAGCCCAGGAGAACGTCTGTGCTGGGTGCAGCTCCAGCCCTGTCTCTTCAGGGGACTCTTGACAGTTTCAGTCCATGGCCAGAGCAGAGCAGAGCATGAAAGTAAACACAAAACCGTAGCAGTAAGCGAGAATCCAGTTCCAAATCAGCAGTTAAGGAGGGCATCCATCCTGCCACACGAGAGGTGGCTCCACAGAGTACAGGAGGTCCTGCCAAGAGCTTTTTTTGGCTCTTTAGTCAAAACTTCCCTTTGCCTAAATTTCCATTGCTCCTGGGCACTGTATGTGCCTTCTTGGAGCACCCCAAATAACCCTCGCTCGCTACCATCAAGTTATTGTTTCATTTAAATGATATTGGAAGCTCCTCCAGCCCCAGCCAGGGAGAAAGGCTTTCCCTCCTTGCCAGGGGACTGTGTAATATGACAATTTTGTGCCAGAACTGCTCCATGGGGGCCAGGAGAGAAGCAGAAGGGACATAATGTGCTTTCCATGAGGGAAGCCCATTCTACCAAGGTCTGCCGGGGCTTGTTCTGCTGTTGGCATGGTTGCCTCTCACAAGTTGTACAGGACTTGATAAAGTCAGACAGCTGGATGAAAGAGCATAAATACCCTAAACTTAAACATGCTATTGAGGAGCTGAAGGCAGGACATAAATAACTGCACTCTCGCTTTCATGTTTATCATACAATTGCAACAGGACCATATTTGGAATAAGTATCCCAATATTTGAATGCAAGATGTGATTGGAGTTTATCTGTTGTCATGTTTTGAATAAATATTCAGAAAACTCATTATTTCGGATATCCCCCTCTTCTCACTTTTTCCTAAATGAGGTGGAGCTAGGCAGTTTGGGCAGTGCTCGAGCTGTCTTTCATGTTTTCAAAAGCCCTAAGCCTGGAACTGAGCTTAGCACATCTCCTGAGCCATCCAGGGGTGTGGATCCGTGCAGGGCGAGCTCTGGCCAGCAGCCAGCCCTGCTCCACCCACCAGCCCGGGGTGTCCCTGTCCCGGAGGTGTGGTCACTCTGCTGGGTGCAGCTCCTCCTCTCTGGAGGCCAGCACTAGCTGGGTGACAACAGAGAGGCTTTCCCGTGACAATGACAAGGGACCATGACCAAGCTGCTGCATCCCAGAGGAGAGGGAGGCAGAGCATCCTGCCCCTGCCTGCCTGTGCTTCACAGACAGACTTTCTCTGCACAGGGCCAATGCCAGTCCTACGAGCTCTCAGGGACAAGAGGAAACACTGGCATCGTTTTACCCTTGGAGTTTTAATAATGTCAAGTGCAAGAGGCCCCCAGCACCACCAGGCATGATCAGGCAAAGCATAAAAACTTGTCAAAAAGCCTTTGAGAAGGACCTAACAAAACCAGAGGATCAAGTCAACTACAGAAATCTCTTTCCACCCAAAGCAGTGTTGTTAACTGATTATATTCATTTATAAGAAATTCAGTCGTGTTACTGTGTGGAGGATGCACAGGCTGGTCTGCACCAGCACTGTGGATGATGTTATCAGGGCAAAAAGCTGCTTAAAGACAGTCCCTGGGTAACAGAGCTTGCACACCCTGTGGTGGGCATCCCCAACAGCCAGGTAATGTGTTAATGTGAAGTTTTACTGGTGCTGCAGCCAGTGAAGTGGTCCAGGGCTCTGCAGAGCACGTGAGTCAGTGACAAGGTCCTGAGTGACAGTGCTGCTCCAGGGGTGCTGTACCCAGGTCTGCTGCTGAGGATTGTTCCAGCCCTTGCAAACAGCTGATTAGTGCAGTGGTACCTCGTTAGGACAATGTGGATTTGATCAGAGCTCGTACCCAAGGTTATCTTTGCTGGGAAATGCAGTGTTGCAAAGTAGCGTTTCCAGTAACATTCCCTTTATTTTCCCTTTCACTCTTACTCTTACTAGATCAGATTTTGGCAGGGAACGTTTTGCTTAATTCCATTTACTTCTAAAAACATGAGTTCTGCAATTGATTTCATCTTTCTATTGCCTCAGAAATGTCGGTCAACAGGGACAATAACTCTGGGCTGGATTTCTGATGTGCACCGGGCTACGGCACCAAACCGTGCAGCCAGCTGACTCGCAGCCGTGGGGTGCATTAGGGAGGAAATGGAACCACGGGGCGCGGCGCGGGGGGTGCGGGATGCCCGCCTCGCGCCTTCGCGCGGCGGCTCGCACCCGGCTCGCCCCGGCCACGCGCCGCCGCCCTGCTCCCTCCCTAGGGCTTCGGCCTGCGCACAGACGGGCACCAGGGTGCTCTGGGCTCTCGGGGCGGGTGGAAATGCCGTGTCCCCAGAGCTGGGGCTGTAAATCTCCGTGGGCTCCGCTGTGTGCTGAGCTGTGGGAAGCACGAGCTGTGGATGAACAAACAGTTCTCAGCCTTCTGTCCTGCAGGGAGCCTACATGGAGAGGGACAGCACAAGGAGGAATGGCTTCACAGTCTCTGAAAGTAGATTTAAGTTAGGAATCAGGAAGCAGATTTAGATTAGGTATTATTAAATTTAGATTAGGTATATATTGTGCTGTAGGAAGCACAAGCTGTGGATGAACAAACAGTTCTCAGCCTTCTGTCCTGCAAGGAGCCTACATGGAGAGGGACAGCACAAAGAGGAATGGCTTCACATGCCTGAAAGTAGGTTTAGATTAGGTATTGGGTATTTAGATTAGGTATTAGGAAGTAGATTTAGATTAGGAATNTCTCTGAAAGTAGATTTAAGTTAGGAATCAGGAAGCAGATTTAGATTAGGTATTATTAAATTTAGATTAGGTATATATTGTGCTGTAGGAAGCACAAGCTGTGGATGAACAAACAGTTCTCAGCCTTCTGTCCTGCAAGGAGCCTACATGGAGAGGGACAGCACAAAGAGGAATGGCTTCACATGCCTGAAAGTAGGTTTAGATTAGGTATTGGTATTTAGATTAGGTATTAGGAAGTAGATTTAGATTAGGAATGATTTTATTTGATTTAGATTAGGTATATATTGTGCTGTAGGAAGCACAAGGTGTGGATGAACAAACAGTTCTCAGCCTTCTGTCCTGCAAGGAGCCTACATGGAGGATGGAGAGGGACAGCACAAGGGGAATGGCTTCACACTCTCTGAAAGTAGATTTGGATTAGGAATCAGGAAGAAAGTTCTGACTGTGAGGCTGGTGAGGCCCTGGCACAGGCTGCCCAGAGAAGCTGTGGCTGCCTCATCCCCAGAAGTGTTCAAGGCCAGGTTGGACAGGCTTGGAACGACCTCGTCTAGCGGGAGATGGAAGTGGATGATCTTTAAAGTCCCTTTCTAACCAGGCCTTTCTGTGATGCTGTGATTCCACGATTCACCATCCTCCTTTCTGCTGGCTGCATGGCTACCCCTCCATTTGCTTTGTGCCTGACAACACTGGGCTGCAGAAATCTGACAGTCCCTTCTCCCAGGTGCCACTGTCCTTTTGCCAGATCCCCTCCTCCTCCTGTGCAGAGGACACAGCAGACAGGACACAGGCCCCCACTTGCCAGAAAGCCCTCAGGCCTGGGCACAGTCTGTGCTTGCTCTCTTGGTTGCTCTGTGTGCAGGTGGGGGGCATATGGAGCATTCATCCTCCATGGGTTATAGACACATTCAAATGCCCCATTTACACAAGTTCCTAATATTTATCTGCCCTTTTCTGAAACTCCACATCTCAGAAGGAGCACTATGAGGAGGGAAGCAGCCAGGGTGGACAGAAAGGATTGTGTCTGTGGTCTGCTTCTTTGCAATCTCCACTGAAAAGGTGCTCTGGTACATCTCCTTCATTTGTGAGGTCCTGCTCAGTGACTCAGCCCCTGCAGGTTCAAGCTGCTCCTAAACACGGTGCTCATTAGCTCGGAGCAGCTAACGCAGAACAGCGGGTTGAATTTGTTGACACATCTCAGAGAGATCTCACTGATTAATGTGCTGAATCTCAAACACAGGCTAAGACCATGAAATCCCTAACAGGGGTTTAGATCAGAGATAACATAATAATACACAGAACTCTTGGAAACAATTTCAAACCATGTAATGTCTATATTCTTAGTGTTCCTGACAGTGCTAATGGAACCAGAAAGTTGACAAGATCTCCTCTGTATTCAATTCCCTGATTGCTTTTAAACCCCTTTTCGTGTAGACACGGTTCTTCCAGCATCACCTAAATCTTTCAGGCCTACAGGATCTGGGCTCTCAAGCTTGGCAAGCCAGGGTCACTTCTCCACTCTCTGTGATCAGGGATGAGAGGCTGCAAAGGCTGCCCAGAAGGAGATGCCCTTGCAAAAGGCAGGGAGGGATCAGCTTTGCTGGTGGAAAGGAAGATGAAACAGGCCAAGAGGAGGATGTGAGCTTCATTTCTCATCTTTTGTGTCTCTGTCCTGCTTGTCTGCAGCGTGGGGAGGGGAATGATGAAACACTCTTTGAGTGTTCAAGGCAGGTCAGGGAATGCTTATCACTGTGCCTCATCCCACAGGGAAAGGCATAGGAGAGCAGACCATGCAGTGATTCATTAAAAAGCTCTGCTTCCCCCTGTCAGAGCCTTACATGGTGTATAGCCTACTCCTGCTGCCTTAATCCTTGGAAGATGCTGGGTCAGTTTTTCCTGCTCATCTGGCTTTAGCTGCACGTGCTCTCGGCGCGTGGAGCCGCCACATTTTCCTGGGCTCTCCAAAGGGGCAAAAGCAAGGCTTTAATTCATCTGACCTGCGTTTCATTCTTTATTTGTAAAGGGAGCAACGAAAGAGGAGAAGGAGTCCCTGCCTTTCCCCATCAAGCCCCACACGTGCCCATGTTTACTCTCTTGAGGATTCACAGCAGGCAGCTCTGGGATTTCACGCTGCAGCAGTCAGGAATATTTTCTCTGCGTTTTGAGGCAGTGAGGGGGAAGGTTCCCGAACCCCCCTCCGAGTTCTGGCACTGGTGCAATTGAATGAGCTGAAAAAGGGCCCTTCCCAGCAAGGGCCGTGCGTGTACTCACAATGGCGTGTGCTCTCAGGAAGGGAGAAGCCCCTTCCAAACCCCACACGCAGCTGGCTCCAGACCGTCACCTTCACCTGAATCACTGTTAGGTCCCCACTCTCTCTGACTTTGCTTTGCTCGCTTCCTGATCGCCTTTGCTGACAGGGGCCGGAGGCCGGCGGGCAGCGAAGCGCAGGGAAGCGGAGCGGGATGGCTCGGGGAGCGCGGACACTTGGGAGCAGCCGGAGGGGGAGATGCCAGCCTGGCTCTGGCAGGAGCAGCCTCCCTGAGCGGAGCTCTGCTCCCCAGCTGTGCTCTGGCTCGCTGTGGCATCACGGAGCACAGCGAAGGCGTCCGCCAGCGCCACATCCAGGCACGGAACTTGAGGCAGCTGTGACCGACTCCGGGAGGGAGGGGGTGCCAGCACCGGAGCCGGCTGCTCGCTGAGCCAGCCCGGCAGCTCCGCAGCGAGGGCAGGCTACCCGGGAGCCGGGACAGCCATCAGCTCCTCGCCCAGCCCGGAGGCACTGCGGGGAGCCCGCTGCCCCATCACGGGCTGCACCGGCACACACCGCATCTGGCAGAGCCTGGAGGGTCCTTGCAGCTCGCTGCGACCCGAGGCAGAGCTCTGCCAGTGGTGCTGGGCTCAGGGAGGCTCTGGCACCGACTTTACCTGGGCTTGCCTCGCTCACCTTCCCGCAGCCCAGGCTCCCTCCAGCCCCTGCAGGCTGTCAGGGAGCTGCTGGGAACTGCTCCCAGCTCCAGGGAGCACCTCTGACCCTGCCAGCAGCACTCTGTGTCCCATCAGGTGTCCGGCAGCCAGCGGGTCCAGCCCCCCAGCCTGCCCAGGACAAGCTCAGCCCCATCCCCCTGAGAGCCTCAGCACCTCCAGAAGCACTCAAGGGGAAAGGGGAAGGGACAAAACAGAGCAGGAGGTGTGTTCAGGATTTTCAGGGATACCTTAGAAGCAGTTTGCTACCTGAAGCAGATAAATAACAGAGTTCTTCTGGGGCCAAAGGAAGAAAACCAGTTCAAGAGCTCTGAGGTTGCACTACCTGTAGCCCTCCAGGAGCAGCAAATGGCCTTTTGGAGCCTTCTGGCTCCCTTTCCCTGCCTGGTTTTCCCACAAGTTCCCTGCCACTTTCCATGCTAAAGCCTCTGGTTTATGCCAAACCTCATGTCTGCTGCAGTGTATTTAACAGCCAGTGATTGGGGGTTTGACTCCTCAGGTGGTGAGTCCTCTGCATTATTGTCAGAGAACATTGTGGTTTCAATTTTTTCCAGTCTTAGGAAATTTTGGGGCCTGCAGAGAATGGAAACTAAATTTGCTAGACCAAAAAATTCTGGGTTTTTTTTCCTAGCAGAATAAGCACCATATAAAATACACCAGTGGCAGTCTCCCAGCTATGCACTGCATGGGTTCAGCAGCACGTCACCTTGGGGAACAGCCTTAGAGCAGGATTTGGACCTCAGCTTCTCCCTGGAGCTCTGAATGCCCTGTAAGACATTGCCCCGTGCAGTCAACACAGCAATAATTAATACAATTTACAAAACGTTGGGTCCTGGGAGCACTACTGGTGCTGCTGTGGTGATGGGGTCGGCCACGACAGGAGAGACCTTGGCAGAAACAACACTGCTGATTAGATGAATGGGATTGCATCCTAGTTTAGCTGCCCTTGGAGTGCTGGGAACTGGCTGTGACATCCCAGCACGAATCATGGCCTCGGGAAGTGGGTCCAGACTGGGAGTTCAGCAGCTGGAAACCACAGGGAACACTGGAGAGCATGAGTTTATCATAAGACAAGTCTGACCCACTGAAGTCTCAGTGAAAGGGGCAAATGCAATGCCAGGATGTCTCAGGATGGCTCCTGCATGAATGACAGGGAGAAAGTGATGGCAGGAGCTCTGGAGAGACCATGCCTGGAAAAGTGCATGCAGCTCTGGTTGCCTGCCTCAAGAGAGACACATTCATTGCTCTCTGGACATAAGTCTGGGGTAAATTCCAGGGATTAAGAAGATCTGTTCTTGACTCTTTAAGCTAAAGATCTTTGCTGGCAGAAGAACAAATGGGTATAAACCGGTTGTTATGAATTCAATCTGAAAATGAGGAAATACAGTCTGAAGGTCAGGAGTGAGATACAGGAGCAGCCTTCCCTACAAGCAGTGGAGGCTAATCCAATCCCTTCACAATGGAGACAACTGGCTGGAGAATAAGAGCACGTTGCTGTGTGTAGGGGCAGGTCCAGCTCGGTGATCCCTTTTCTGCAGAAGCAGCCCTGTGTCTGCCTCATCTGGGCACAGGGGGTTACCAGGGACAAAGAGCTGAGGACAGCAGCAAAGGCTCTGGTTATCAGCCCTTCCTCTGGAATGGTGTGTTTGTTCTGCTCAGCCTTTCATCTCCCAGCACACTCTGAAGTCCAGTTTTTTCCAGACCAGGAGCTCCTGGGTGCTGAGAAGAGGCAGTGTGCAGCCAGGGGGACAGACTATGCTAAATGTCTTAGCTCTCTGTGCCTCAAAAGCAACAAATGGCCTCTCAGAGGTTACCCCAAACCAATTCCTGTACCACACAGGCACACAGTGGCCCTTCCCAGGGCAGGCAGTGTACGTGTGCCACATGCAGCTCGTGCAGCTGGGCATCCCCTGGGCAGCCAGCTGTGCACAGCCCCAGGGCATCTGAGCTTCACTTCCAGGTGAGGAGAAGGGGGTGTGCAGAGGGCTCGGTAACAGGCTCAGCAATGGGCAGAGGGAGACACAAGCACAAGCCACGTGGGAACTCAGTAAATCCTCCTTATCACACATCTGGAGCAGAGAAGAGGCAGGAGCCTGCCGAGATGTGAGCGGAGGGAAAGAGGGATGTGCTTGTGACACATCCGTGCAGGGTAGTGACAGCTTCTCTCATGCCGAGGAGCTTTTAACCCCCCTCTCCTGGTGAGACCCAGCAAGTCTCCTCACACAAGCACTTGGCAAGGGGGAGCTCAGAGACCCCACGGCCAGGAATCAAGCTGCTCCCCCAGAGCTCTGCCCTTATTCTCCAGCAAAGAGTTGAAACCACCATCCCTCGACTTGGCTCTTTGCTCGTGTTCACATCGTGTGACTGATAGCTTAAATCATCTGCCATTGTTTCTGTTCCCTGGCTGGATGGCTTTTAAACAGGACACCCAAAAATACACTCTGGTTAGTCTTTTCAGATGAATATTCACTTGGGGTTGAATTTGCGTGTTTCTGCCTGGCAAACACTTGCCCCAGCGAGGAGCAGCCGTGCACGCGCTCCCCAGGAACCCCAGCACTCCCAGAAATCCCAGCTAGCTGGACACCAAGCCATGCTGAGCACACATCTTGGCAAAGCTCCTCTCATCCCTGTGTGACTGGCTCCGGGGGGTGCCGAGCAACTGCTCCGAGCACCAGGGGGTGAAGCACTCTCCAAAATCTGACCTGGTTTATTTATGAGCTTTGTGATCTCTTCTGCACATCTCCCCATGGGTGAAGTGTTGCTGTGAGCTTTGTGCTGGAGCTGCTGCCATGACAACTCGTGCCACTGTACTGCCCAAGCCCCCTGGCACTGCCTCTACACCTCTTTCCTCTGGGCTGCCAAGCAGAGGTGGAGATCATGGATTTAGTAAAGCATTCCCAGTCATGACTGTCAGATTTCTGCACGTCCAGCCCTTGGCTGGGCCCGGGGTGCACAGCACGCAGGAGGAATGCAACACAGGGGCTGCAGCAGCACCTGCAGAGAGGAGAGTGCCCCACCTCACCCTGCTCACCAGCTGGAGGGAGCAAAAAGGGCAGGGCTGGGAGGTGAAGTGATGGGGCAGTGACACAGCAAAGGGTGTGCCAGGTGCACCACCACCCATCATCTTCGTTTGGAAACGTTCCAGTCTGTCTCTCCAGAGGTCTTCAGGGAGCAGGAGCTGGTCCCTGCTGCAGCCCTCTGGGTCCTTGCAGGGAGCCAGACACATTTGCATAAGCTCAAACTGGTGATAAATCCTGCTTGCCTGGCAGGTGGTCAGTGGCACAGAGCTCCTCTCCACGCGTGGCCAGGAAGCAGAGCAGTGCCAGCCTCGGGCATGCTGACATTCCAAGGAAGTGCTGTGGGAGCTCCTGGGAAGTGCTGTGGAACATCCTCGGGACAGGCTCTGCTCAAAGGGTGGCGTGGCTGCCGGGCAGCGCAGCGACAGCACCGACACGGGCTGGCAAGGAAACCACAAACACCTCCAGCAGCATACCTAGGGACAAGAAACCCAGCTCAGGACCTTCCTAGAGCAGGATGGAGGGCCTGGCCACCAGTTTTCACTGGTGGATGTCTCCTAATTCAGAATTGGACCTTGAGATGGGTTTGAGCCAACAAGGCTTTGGGTGAGAAGCGGCGAGTGAGGAGGGTGGGTAAGCACAGAGCCCTTGGCTGCCTGTGGGTGCAGCTGTGTGAGGGTCACTGCAGCTGACAGCTGCTTGTCCATTCACTCCTGGTGGCCTGGCAGCAGCAGGCACTCACATCTGGGGATCAGGACTGTGGGCTGAGTCAGCTGCTGTGGCTTATCCCTGTCCACCCTGCTGTGTCCGTGAAGCCGCCTGCACACAGGGACAGTATGTGCAAACCCGTGCCAGCTGAACCTGCCAGGGATAGAGGAAAGCTGCTCTTTAGCAGGAGCTACAGGAGCAGGTGGGTCTGGGCTGCCTCTGCCAGCATGGGATGTCCCAGGCAGCTGCTGCACAGAGAGGCTGAAAGGGGCCATGACTCCCCACTTGAGTCACCATGTCATTTCCCTTGGCACTCTGGGCTGACAGGGTTCCCACTGCCCATTCCCAAAGCCCAAACGCTGCTCAGGGGTTCAGCACCTTGCAAACCCTGCCTGTGTTTGAAATCTGCTGAGGTTTCACTTGCCAGAAGATTCAGGGCAGACTTTGTACCCTGAGTAATGTTGTGGGGGCATTCAGGCAGGTGATTCCATGTCCCTGACACATCCACCCTGATGAGGTGGAGCCCTTGACCGAGCTGGCTGAGCATCAAATCTTGGAAACTCGAGGGTAGAGTTTGTAGCAGAGCAGTGCCAGGTCACAGTGGTTGGGTTTTTACTGGAGACAAGGAAAGATCCAGTTCTGGTGTCAAATCACCTCTGAAGGGGATTCAATCATCTCTTTCCTGAAAGTGTTTCACTCCCCCTGGTAAGAGGAAAGGTCCCAAGGACTTTTGATTCTCCACAAGAGGGGCTGACCCATCTCAGTGCAGGAGAGGGCTCACAGCCAAGAGCCTGGAGCAGGGCTAACTCTGAGGGACAGAGCCCTGTCCCTTGTGACAGCCTTCCCTGCTGCTGATGTGTGTCAGTGAGGAGGATGAGATCCAGAGGGATGGGCTGAAGATGAGTCCTACATCATGGGACTCCCAATCTGGTGTAAATCCTCCAAAAGCTTCTGGTTCTCCACCTGGTAAAGTCCCTGAGATGGCATCATGAGCAGATGGCAGCTGAGAATGCCACCTGAATCTCAGAAAATCAGGGCAACACAAATATTTGTGATATTAGAAATAGCTACAAAAATACAGAGCAATGGAAGACACGATTAGAATTACAACAAGAAATGCATTCCAGAGCTGCCACGGTACCTTGGCTTGCTTGGGAAGTTGCCATCTTGGCTTCTTTCAGAGATGAAGGAAGGATGTGAAATGGAGATGTCTGAGGAACTGTGCCCATCCCCATCTGAGCACCCCTTCCTGATTTCTTCTCCCATGTAAAGGGTTCCCTTTGAAGAGAAAATCTGAGGAAGAGGCCTGCCAGCAGGTCTCAGCAGGCCAAGGGCATCCTGTTTGCAATGTCTGCTGATTTCCACTCTGTCTCACATTGAACTTCCTGGCTTTATTTGAAAGAATTTTTTTTTTTTTAAAGTCCTTTTTCTTCCTCGGCTGCTCATGAAGAAAAGGGCAGCTTGGTACCTCTGTTTCAAAGCTCTGGAACACTCCTGGCCCCATCCCAGAGGCTGCAGACTGAAACTTGCTTGAAATACAAAATACAGTGGCACCTGTACACTGAGAATGACATAACCAGTGGTGAAACAGGAAAAAGGATCCAAAATTTCACCTGGACAGGCTCGAGAAATGCCAGTGGGAATGGTTTTTCCTTGGACTTCTAAACATTGTTCCGTGTCTCTCTCATTTCTGAGCTATTTGCATTGCATTATTCTTTATTTAATTGCTCTGTGTACAATCTGCCAACAAAATTGATTTGGGGGGGGTGAGCTCCTTGAATTCCTCTGCACTCCAGCTCATGTCAAGATGCAGACATTGTCACAGTCCTACAAAACCAAATCTCTGTCTTTTCTCCCAGGCTTTAGCCCTGATTTTTTCTTGGTCATTTGGTGTGCAGCCAAGAAGGGATGGGAACTGTCCACCACTGCAACCCAGAGTGGTAATGCAGTTCTGTGCGTGCTGAAGGCAGGGGTTGCACTCACCAGCAAGCTCAGAATCAAACCGAGTTTTGGATATTGTTCAGGTGGTTTAAAGAGCTTTTCATCCCTCACTGCTGCCTTCCCCATGCCACAGAACTGCCTGCTGCTGGACAATATCTGCCTGCACAGACTCTGCAGTGTATTCCAGCCCTGGCACGCGGGATGGGAGCCTGTAGGTACCGGGAGGCAGAACTGTGTGGATGTATCCAGGACCTGGAGACAGGAAAGCCAAAGGGATTGGCTGGCCAGGACATGGAGGTGGGACTGAGGCAGCAGCCGGCGAGGGGAGGGGTGGTGGGACATGCCTGACATCTTGTGTTCCCGGAGTTTGCTGCTGCCAGGAGCGTGCGTGCGGCCGGTCCCAGCGCGTCTGATGGCTGTCCCTTGGGCAGTGGGGCAGTGGAGAAAACACCCGGTAAATCTGCTGAGTGACCCTCTGCTGAGTGACCCTACTGCTGACTGTCCCCTCTGCTGAGTGACCCTACTGCTGACTGTCCCCTCTGCTGAGTGATCCCACTGCTGACTGATCCCACTGCCGACTGTCCCCATTGCTGACTGACCCTATTGGTGACTGTCCCCTCTGCTGAGTGATCCCACTGCTGACTGACCTCACTGCCGACTGTCCCCACTGTCGCCTGACCCCTCTGCCGACTGTCCCCATTGCTGACTGACCCCTCTGCTGACTGTCCTTGCTCCTCACTGACCCCACTGCTGCCTGTCCCCACTGCCGACTGTCCCCATTGGTGACTGTCCCCACTGCTGCCTGTCCCCACTGCCGACTGACCCCACTGCCGACTGACCCCACTCTTTCCAAGCTGGAATGGCTCGTGCCCCCAGCCAGCCCATCCTCCCCGCACAGCTCAGATGTCAGTTCAGAGACTCCAGTGAGTCGAACCGAGGGCAGCTCCGCACAGCCCCTCTTTGCCAGTGGTTTTCCCCTGGACCAAACCAGTTCCTTTCTGCCAGGCCCTGGAGCCGAGCCCACCGTGCTGCAGCGAGGTGAGACCAGTCTGCAGCATGAAAGCAAAGGTTCCCCTGTGAGCACAGCTCTGTTTGCTCACAGAACACACCAGGACTGGGACCCTGCCAGCTCCACTGCCCCTTCTCCTTGGCCCCCACGCACCATCCAGGAGGAGCATATTTGCTTCTGTCGAGTTTTTCAGCATCCAGTTTAAAGACTGTCTCATTTTTTCTCATCATTCTCCCTAGGGATTCACTTAGCACATTCTTTAGGTGGCATTTTTGTCACTTGCTTGCACCTTTGAGCGCACACACGCGCAAACACACACTCAAACCGGAGTTAGTAATAAATAAAACTATTCCTTTCAAAACAGAAACTCATTCTTGTCAAGATTCCCATCTATAAATACCTCTGAAAAGGACAAGAAAGTTTAGTTTGGCATGAAAATGTGGGTACCATGAGGAATGCCATTTTTCAGTGCTACCAGAAGGGGCCCTGCAGTAGATGCATGCCATGGACACAAACGTCCTGCCCAGAATACGTGCCTCTCTTGTGCCTGGCTGTGCACTCTGACCTATAGATTGGGCATGCCTGGGAAGCAAAAGTCTGCAGAAAGCTGCAGGGAGCTCCAGGCAGTCTGACTGAACAGGCAACAGTTCACAAATTCCAGAAAAATGCCTTCTACAATGAGGTAACAAGAATAGGAGTCAGACCATGACAAGGGACACCCCCATCCAGAGGAATTTAACATCCCAGTGAACCCCGTGTGGGAGAGGAAGCAGGCCAAGCAGTGACTTGCTGGGGAGGGACTTCCCTGAGCTGGCGGGTGACAAAGGCAGGTTCCCTGAGCATCTGTGCCAGCCACTGCTCTTTCTCCTAAAGTATTCTCCAGCTGGAGGTGTCCCCGCCGCCCCCAGAAGCCGGTGGCCCTACACATCCGCAATGACACACGTGTTGCTCTTGGCTGCTTTTTGCTCTGCCCTCCAGCAGCCCTTGCCTGCTCCACGGGACCTTGCAGCACTGCTGGAAGAACCCTTCCACACCCTGATTGATCCCTTCCACACCACATCCCACCTCCGCAGAGCCCCGCTGCTCACCAGCCCTGCTCCCACTCTCTGCGCGTGTGGGGCCAGGCTGGAGGCCCCAGGACACGGCTGGCTGGCCTGGCTGTGTGTGTGAAGTGCAAGTGCCTGTCTGAGTGGCTGATACAACTTCACAGGCGTCCAGATACCCCCCAAATGAAGTGTGTTCTCAGTAACACAGCACGAGTTCACCCAGCTTTACTTCTCCAGAAGTAAACTGGAGAAGTAAACTTCACCCCTTCCCCGGGCAGCTGCCCTGATGCTCCTGTGTCTCTGGCACACCTCAGGGGGCAGAAAGCAGAATGCAAAGCACTCTCTCGTCCCCTGCTCTGCAGACTCTGAACTGGGGTCTGTGGTAGCAGATCAGCCCCTCCTCCCTCCTGTCACCTCTTGGGAAGAACCCCATCTGTGGTGGCTGCTGGGGCTGCTGATAGTGAGGTCCTTAGGTCAGGCCATTTCTGAATAAAGCCCCCTATCTCAACTCAAAATCCTTTCCCATTCTGGGTTGTGAAGCCATGTCTGGAGGCTCTGAGCACTCCGGGCAGGAGACACATTTGGCTAATCTCTGGCTGTGGCTGGCTGCTCAGAACACAGCTGACACCTGTCAAAGTGATAGCAGAGGTGGCTTCCCAAAGAAGCCTGTCCTCCAAATCCTCCGAGGCTCACGGCAAGTAGGAGCCAGCACCCCTTAGCCCTTATCTCCCAGCTCTGCTGAGAGGAACCTGAGGTGTGTGAAGGCAGCCTTATCTCCCAAAGTGACAAAACGGCTCCAATAAATAAGCTACCGGGCTGGGGAAGGTCCCAGACATGTTTCTGGGACATGTTTTGAACCACCAGAGCTCACGGCTGAGCTGGGAGGAGCTGATGGAGGAGTGGTGTGTCCTGCCAGTGCAACACCTCCTCACACCCCCCAGAGCACAACAGGACCAGGGCACAGAGCCAAAGCAACCCGCTGGAGGGCAAGGTGACCCAGGCTCACCTAGAAGCTGTCACGAAGATGTTTGTCAGGAAGATGAGCCTGGAGGTGTCACCCAGAGAACCCTCACGTGTCTCCTGTCACAAGCATGAGAACCAGCCAGGTGTCCCATCAGGGGGAATGGCTCTACCACACACCTCTGGACAGAGATGTGGGCATTGCTGAGCTGCTCACCAGGCCCTGCACCCTGAGGGTGGTGAACGTCAGCCCACAGAGGAATCCAACCACAGAGGACGGGCAGTACCCTACCAGAGCAGTCATCTCCCTCTTTTAGCTCTCTCCCAGCTGCTTCCCTCCTTCTCCCGTACGAGGGAAACTGGTGACCAGAGCCCCAGGGTCAGGGCCATACTCAGAGGAGCAGGCAGTCCTGCCATGTCCTGATTATGTCACTGGAAGCCAGAAGGAAAATCAGGTTTTTCACATTTTTTCCCCAAATGTCATTTCCATTAGGTCGTCTGTTTCAGCCAATTTAAGCTCTCAGCAGAATTCCCACCAAATTTTATATCAACTATTTTAGGGTAAGGTTTAAAAAAGTGAAAGAGTTTGACTAATTTTAAACCCAGTGCTCCCGAGGGACACTTAACAAAACACACAATGTCTAAAAACCTTTGGCGTTTCAAGGAGTTCAAAATAACATTCCAGAAGGAATCTTTAGAAAAATGTTCCTGCACCGGTCCTGTTCCCGCCGCTGGGCTGGGCTGCCTCCCTTTAATATCCCACATTTGTTTTCCATTTAGTTATCAAACCTACATTAAAATAAAATCTCAGAGTAAATGAAATCAAGCTAACCTGCCTCCTTTCATTTGCAGAATATTTAAGGCATATTAAAGGAGCAGGGCCTGTCTGTTTTCAGTGCCAGGGGCTCAGGTAGCTCACGAGCTGCCCCTCCGAGCCCGGGGACACGGCCAGGGCTGAGCACACCTTTGCTTTCCCTCATCCCACGCCCTCGTGCTCTGCACCAGCAGCCCTGAAACCACTCCAGGAGAGAAGTTCTGGGGCTGTGCCTGCCACCCCCACTGTGACGTGCAGGCAGCCCAGCAGCCACTCACAGGGAATCCATAAATCTCATTTTACACTAATCCAAGGACTCTGTGAAGCTCCCTCTGTACCTTTTGTCTGGAGAAACTGGATGTGTTTAGAGATGGTTTTATTAAAAGAGGCTTGGAAGGAGTTATTCAAATCACCCTGCTTGGCAACCTGACAAAATTACCTGTGCTGAGCCCAAAATGAAAGCACCCTGTCGCTTGCAGAATCCCAATTTTATATAAAAATCCAAAAATCGTCCCTCACTTGACAAAAAAATATGTGTTTCTTTATTATTGCTCCCTGCACTCACTCTTGCCCCTTTCTCACCTCTTTGCCCAGGTTACCCAGTGGCAGGGCTGGGCCCCAGCTCGGTGGCAGGTGGATTGTTTGGGGGTTAATACCTGAAATTCCATGTGGGAATGAGCCTCATTTCTGCACAACATCACCAGCAGCCTTCTGGTGATGGCAGCCCTTTGAAAGTCATTTTACATTGTCTTGATCTGTGTGGTGGGGACTGAAAGTGACAACGTGAGATCTTTGGGAAGGAAGATTTAATTTGTCTAGTTTATTCCTAGTTTTCTTAGTATGGATGCCCTTGGACTCAAACATCTAATTTTTAGCTTCTTTTTTTTTTTCCTAAAAGAAATAAAAATTAAGAATTTGTATGAGTCAACATCTGCCCAGAGAGCATTTGCTAAAATATTAACTGTACAAGTAGCTCAATACAAAGATTTCCCTCTTTCCATCAACAGCAGACGACATTTCTTTTTGTCAGCAAAGATATTTCAGATTTATTGAAGCATAGTAGGATAGTCTGTGTCCCAAACATACAAACAAAACTATAAATAGTTCAGGAAGATAAGAAAAGTATCTTACGTAAATACTCAGCCTAAAATGAATACAGAATCCAGGAATCCTTCCTTGCTCCCCTCTATATTTAACATTTCCAGATGTGTCTGGATGACCAGTTTGGGATTAGGGGTCTGAAGCTGCATGGCGTGGGGCCCACTCCTCAGAGACAATAAATTGGAATAAGTGTCCTACAGAACATCTCCTTTTCTACAGTTGTCCCTGTCCTGAACAACTATTTGCTATTTCATAATAGAGATGCTTTTCACTGGATCTTGCCTGTCAGTTTCTTTTTCTTATTGTGGCTTCAAACTCTTTTATCCCTTTGGACCACCTGGTCCTGTTGTCTTCCCACTGAACAGACTCAGATGTTGCAGTGGACCAGGGGCCTCAGTGATCTTCACATGATCTTGTCCGTGATCTTGGTCAGGAAATTGTCACACCTTGCAGCCTGTGACATGAGACAGAAGCTGAACTCCAGGTCTAATTTTGAGGCAGTCCAGTGGGGAGGGAAGAATGCAGCTGCCACAGAGCTTACAGCAGAGCAGGGGCTAAAGGCATCCCCTGCTTGTTCCAGACTGCCACTCCCCCTGCACAGGGAGGAACCGCATCCCGCAGCCAGCGTGGGCTCCTGGGGACTTCTCAGAGAGTCTCTTCCTCCTCAGCCAGAGAAGTGAGGCTCTGAAAAATCCCTTAGTACTTTTAAAGCAATGAAAAAGGGAAAAAAATTAGTTAATTTCTAAAAAGAAGTTTGTAAGAAATGAGAGAGATCATAAAACAGGCATATTTGGCTCATTTTCCCTAAAACTGAAAGGCTTTTTAGAGCCATGTGCAGAATGATTTTATTTCCAGGAGTTTCCCCTTCATCTGCTTTAGAGTGGCAGGTCTGTGATTACACAGCATCTCAGAGACCTGTCCAAAGAACTTCCCAAGGCAGCAGCAGGCAGCTCCTGTCCCCAGTGCTGTGATATTTTGTGGTTGCAGAGCTCTGGCCACAGGCACACACAGCCCGTGTCTGCACTGCTCGGGCTCAGGCAGCACCTCTAGTTCTCATCAGCCAGGAAAAAACCAAACATAAACATTACAAGGTTATATACAGCACTGATTTCTATTTTTGTCATCTTTAAAATAGTAGGTAAGTCCTGTAGTTCTATCCAAGTTGGCCCAATTCCTCTTTTTGTTTGTTTGGGGTTTAATTATCTTGGAAGAAATGTGCTGGTGATTTTGGGTCTCTGCTGCAGTGCTGTGACCAAGTCTATGCTCAGGTTACTCATTTCCAAGTCTGTGTTTTGCAAAGCTTGGCACCTCCATGCCCCTCCCCATCAGAGAGAATTTCAAAATCTTGCTTTCTCTCCTCCTGGAGTAGCACAGCGAGGGGAGGCTTGGGCAGGCTGCTGGAATGGGATAAACCCTCCCAGCTGCTGGGAGCACTGCTCCTGTTTCTGAGCAGACAGTGACTGGTGGAGGAAGACAGCAAAAAAAAAAAAAAGCTTGTGAGGGGGATTTTGGCAGCAAAAGGCCAGTGCCCTGTGGAGCACTGCGGGGGAATGGGGTCCTGGGGAAGCTGGCAGCTCCCAGGCTGGAGAGGCAGATGCTGAACAGAGCTGTGCGTGAGCGGAGCTTGCAGCGAGCAGCCAGCCAAGGTGCAGGACAGTAGCAGCCTGAAACTTTATAAATAAACAGCACACGCAGATGGCAACAAGCAGATTCCTGTTCCTGCCCCGGGTCTGCATGGCTGGGCAGGACGAGATGCTCCCCGAGGCTGCTGTGTGCTGTGAGCTCTGCTGGGTGCCCTCACCACGGCTCATCCTCCTCTTGAGCAGGCAGAGCCCTGCAGCAGTGCAGATTCTCTGTTTTTCAATGTTGTCTAATGTCAGGAGCAGAGATGAGAGAATTGGGCTGGAGCAGGTCCGTGTGTGAGAGGGAGCTGGCTCCTGTTCTGCCTCAAAGCACCATGGCCATGCTCATGTATTCCTGCCAGAGCTGGGCTGAGGGGATGCTGAGGAACAGGAGTCAAAGTTCTGGGCTCAGGTATAAGGGCTAAACAGGGCAAGGGCAGGGCACTCAAAGCATCATTGATGGGGCCAACATCTCCATGAGAACAGGGCCCAGGGCCACCAGAAGAAAGTCCTGTCCTGAGAGCACCAGGTGGGATCAGTGTCTGTGCATCCCTGTGCCTGAGGCACTCAGCTGAGTCCAGAGGTCACCTGGCTGGGGAGGGCTGGCAATGCTGCGTGCACAGTCCTCCAGGAATCTGACAGTTTGAGTGAAATTTGGGATCCATCTGCACCCTCTTCCATGGCCAAGGCAGGCAAGCAATGGCATAAGATTCAGAGAAATAATGCATCTAATCCGCCTGAGTAATGCTAATGCAAGCCTCTTGATTAGTGTTTAGAAACCAGGCAAACAATTGATTTAAAATAATTGGTAAATTATGATTAAATAAAAACATTTATACAAAAGAGTTTGTCATTGATATGGTTAAATAAATATTTGTAGAAGTAACTTATACTTGGCCCGGTGCCTGGGCGATGAGCTCTCTTGGGCTGGCTGTGGTTTCATTTTAATAAAGACCAGAAGGCATTCCAGGAATACATAATGCTCCCAGCCCATCCGATGTATATCTGGGGCTTTAGCTCTGCTCGCCACTAACCCAGGCCCGGCTTTGCTTTGTATCCCTCGCTAGTGCTTGTCACACCCCTCCCCAAAACACGCTCCTCGTTTGGGGCTGAGCCACCAAACCAGGGGCCGTGCCCAGGTGGCTCCACGGGCAGGAGGGAGGGATGCGGAGGGGAGCATCACCGTGTCCCGCTGGGAGCAGAGATGGGGCGGTGCAGGCTGCTCCGTGGGGCTCTGGAGCTGCTGCAGGGCTTAGAGCAACACAGCTCTTATCTGGCCCTGCTCGGTGGGAGATTTCCAAGAGCTTTACAGAGGGGTTAGCCTCATTACGGCCAGTTAGAGATAAGGAAAGCGAGCAGAGACGTGACTTGCCCGAAGTGCCGCTGCGGAGGGAACAGAAGCCAGCTCACCCCTGGCCGCGCCCTGCGGAGCCTCCTCAGCTCTCGGGGTGCTGCAGACTTGTCCCCCTCGTCTCCACAGCCTGGCAGTGTCTGCACTGCCTGGGCATCCAGCTGCTCCAGGGACCAAAGGGACTCGTGCAGCCCCTCTGGCACCTGCGCCGCCCAGGAGCTCTGGAAACACCGGCAGAGCGAAGGGTGAGGGGGACACAGCTCAGCAAAACGGGTTATCTGGGCCCTGGGGGGATACTGGCACTGCCATTGCTTCTCTCCCTCTCCCAGCCACCGAGTCAGCAGTGCTTGGAGCAGCCAGACCAGGCACAAAATCCTTCCTGCCTGCACTGGCCACCCAGAAAGCAGCCAAGGGCTCATCACTGCTACAAAACACACCGAGCTTGTTCCTCATTGCCCTCAGCACTGGTCGTGCAGCTGCTCTCACCAGTCCAGCTGCCTGGGAAGTCCTGCTCATAAGGACATCACCCTGGCCCCAGCATCACCCTCCTCATGCTCTGGCAGAAGCTCCAGAGCCTGGGGGGTGAGGGCTGCCCAGAGGGGGTGCACATTTGTCTGGCAATAAAGGCAGGAGAGCCACTGGACAGCACGCAGAGATGTCCAGCAGCACAGCCTGGGGGTGGGAAGGTGTGCTTGGACCCTTGCTGGGGTGAGCAGTGGGGCTGGCTACAAGAGGAAGGACACAGGCAGCCAGCTCTAGGCTTGGTTTGCAGCATGCACGAGGTACTGGCGAGGTGGAGGGAGGAAGTTCCTGCTTTGCTGGGCTGCAGCTTTTGAGCTTATCCCAGGCACCACTTCAAGGGGAGCTCAGCACCTGGAAGCATCCTGCTTGTGGCCTGAGACATCCGAACAGCCGTGGGTGTGAGAGAAGTCCCTTGAAGGGAGGAAGTCGCCAGCTCCATTGGGAAACCATCCCCAGAATGTTGTCTCCAGGGGATTAAAATAGAAACTTGCCTGCCCCAGCTGTGAAACACAGAAATTCACAGTCCCACTCACTGTACACCCCCCTCAGATGTGCCCGCAGGGAATTCACAGAGCCTTTCCCCAGTCCTCCTCCCCACAGGGACAGGGGAACCAGACCCTCCACTGCCTGTGAGCCCACACCAGGGCCATGCTCAGGGCATGTGGGGCTGCCCTGGACCTCCCACCGAGGCCAGAGCCCTGACCTTGGTGTCCCACCACAGCCTCGGGTCAGGAGGCAGCTACTGGTGTCTCCCATCCCACATCCCATGGGCTGCCTCTGGCCTGGCCCTTCCCCCTGCTCTGCATGGGACCGAGGAGGTCCCTGAGTGCCTTGAGCTGCTGCCAGCACAGCCCACTTGACCTGAGCACTGTGCTCCAGCCAGCGACCCCATGGAGAGCATCGCCCCTCCCGCTGACCTCCCTCAAACCAGCCTTTAACTCTTCCTTCACCTGCTCTGATCCCCTCTGCCCTGCGTCCTGAGGCTCCTGGGGCTGATGGAGAGGCTGCAGCCCCTGCTGCTGAAGGACCAGTGTGTGCCAGGAGTGACAATCTGCCCGGAGCCAGGCAGTCAGGGATGAGTGCCAGTGCATCCAGGGTCCCTGCAGCCTGGAGCACACGGGGAGGAACAGGCAGGGACGTGGGACATGGGACATGGGACATGGGACAGCCCCCAGCACAGTGCCTGGCTGTGGCAGCCCTCCACACTCACTGCACATCCCTGCTTGGTAAACACAACAGCCAGAGCTTTACAATCAAATATTTATGCGAGTAAAAAACATTTTACATAATCTTTAAACAGCTATGTCATCCCCCTATTTTCATTCTCTGATCTTTCTGTTTTGAGTCGGGATTGGAGAATTTAGTGTATTTACAAAGAAATAAATATTATGATGAAAACATCAGGCAGCTTAATAGTAGCTTTAGCAAAGTGCAGAAGTATTTTTGTGTTCATGTTGTCAATTGCATAATATCTTCTGGACCTTCATAAATTGAGGAACCTTGCTTGGATGCTTGCAGCACTGTGATAAATAGTTCACAGCTCCAATTCAAGCAAGGCTGTCTGCTGTCGGAATGGGAAGAGCTCATGACATCTCTGCCATAAATTCCAGACTTCAAGCTCTGTGGGGAGATAGGGAGGGGACAGACCACTTAAAAGCCTGGCAGACAGTGGCAAGTTCAGGACAGTGGAATGCTGCTGCCGTGGTGCTTACCAGGGGCTATCAGAAGTGAAGGATTGGACCATCCCTGCTCCCAGCTCCCTGACCAAAGAAAATACCATGCTCTGGGCACGTCCTGAGCCAGGACACAGCCAGGACCTTTCTGAGCTAGTCCCTGGAGACCACCTCTGCTTCACAGTGGCAGAGACACTGCTGCCTGGCTGCCTCCAGCTCAGAAAGCCTCTGTTTGTCCCAGGTGGTGGAGAGGAATATGCTGACTGTTTGCCATGTGAAAGCCACAAGCTCTTTCCTGTGCAATTCGCCCCCAGGCAAGTCTCAGGCATGCAGAGAGAAGATAATTTCTCTTCAGGTTCCTAAAGGCCATGATGAGCAGCATGGCTGGAGCTTTGCTGGTGCAGTCTCAGAGCAGGAGATCCATATCTGCCCTGAATTCAGATCCACTAATGGCCAGCTCAGTGAAAATTCTTTCTCAGGGAAAGATTTCTTCTTCCATTCTCTACCACAATGATGACATCCTTGCAGTAGGCATCTTCAAAGGATGTCCAGAGTTCCTTGTGAGCCTTGGCTACTGGTTTCCTTGTGAAACCTGCCCTTGGCTACTGCTCTATACTCCATATTGGGTATAAATGGATGAATGCACTCCTCCTGAGCAACATATTTGTAAAGGCAACCCTTTTTCCAGCCTCCCTACTCCTTCAGGATTCAGAGTTATGCCAGCCTGGGGACATTCAGCACAGAGCTGTGTGCCAGTACAGCTGTCCCTCCCCATGGGACCTTGGACACCAACAGCTGCACAAGCATGCAGCAAATTTTCACTGCTCTACACACGGCATGGGGCAGTCAGGGCTGGCAGTTCATACCATCAGATCTGTCTTTCCAAAGCATGTGAAGATTCTTTCCAATCTGTGAAGATTCAGAAAATGAGGCTATGGCAGGAGGGGTCTTTGATTTCTTTTCTCTAGCACCTGGCAACTCCATTTGACAAAGACAAACCAGTCTCATTCCCACAGGAGAGGACAATCTGAGCAGACATGACTGGCAGAGCACCAGGTTTGGGGAAACCCCCCTTCTTTGGCACAGACAGTGTCACACACTGACCCCTCCAAGTCCCCATAGGGGTTTCACTGGAACTTCAGCTCAACTGGGTTCTTTTTCCCATAGTTGCAAATCTACGTACAAACAAACAATCTGCTTTAAAATAAATCGTTGGAAGTTTAGAAGGGATGGCTTCCTGGGATCTGGTGAGCAGCTCAGAGCTGATATCCTTATGGCTCTGGGGTGTGACTTCTCAGTTCAAAGGAATTCCCTGCCATGACTAACTTATTCTGGCATTTAAGGCCCACTCTTTCACCCACTGCAGTCAAGATGACCTCGTTTGCTACAGAGGTGCTCATAGCAGAGCTGGGAACGGGTGAATGGGAAACAGTTGTGGTCTCTGCAGAGACCTATGTGCCTGTGTCACCTTCCAGAGGAAGGGGGTGATGCAGCTGGTGGTGAGGCCCATTTCAGAGCTGAACAGTGACGGTAGTGAAGACATGGCCAAGACATGAGGGCTGGGCAGTGACAGCTCTGGAGACTCATGAGGACCTTGTGGGGGGATAAATATTTCTGGGCTACCTAAAGCAGGCAGCAGCCAGGCAAATGGCTCAGTATCTGTGGTGGGATCTCAGTCCTGTCCTTGCCTCTGAGGTTTATGAGAGACAACTTTCCTGTTTGCTGAGGACATCAAGAGTGCACGTCGTCAGGGCTGACCCTCACGTAGTGACCATCATGGGGAAACACCAGCTCTGGACTGAGAGCTTAGCAGTTGAGCAATTTGCTGAGATGAGTCAACAAATCAGAGCTTGCTACAGGTCGTGTCACTTCCTAAGAAAGTTGTATCTCCATCCCCCACTGGTATCCCCTGGAGGGAGGAAGGGAGGAAGGATTCCAGGAAGGATTCCAGGAAGGAAGGAAGGATTCCAGGAAGGAAGGATTCCAGGAAGGAAGGAAGGAAGGATTCCAGGAAGGAAGGAAGGATTCCAGGAAGGAAGGAAGGAAGGAAGGACAAAACCCTGCAGTTTGAGACACAGGGTGTCTATGAGTCCTGCCTTGTCCTTGAGCTGTTCATGGCATGGTTCTGCTGAGTGGTGGAGTTTGTTTGTTGTTGTGATTGTGATGTTAACTCCATTAGGACATTTCAAGTACAGTGGACTAAACATTAAGAAAAATTAGTAAGCAACAAGACTCTGCCCACCTTGCCAGACAATACAGCAGAACTCTGTTTACCAGCTCAGCGCAATGTTTGGGGATCAATTTATTTAAACCATCTCTCCCTTGCCAGTCATTAAGGAAAATCCACTCCATCAGATGTAGCATGAGCAGGAAATCACATCCAGCCCATGGTAAGCAGGGAGCTCAGCTCAGGACAGCTTCATTAACCTCAGCTGTCCGGTAACAAGCAATAGCCCAAGAGGAAATGGTCTGAAGTTGTGGCAGGATTTAGGAAAAATTTCTTCACTGGAAGGGTGTTCAGGCATTGGAACAGGCCGTCCAGGGGAGTGGTGGAATGGCCCTCCCTGGGAATGTTCAATAAATGTGTAGATTAGCTGCTTAGAGACATGGGCAGTGCTGGGCTGGCAGCTGGACTTGATGATCTTAGAGGGCTTTTCCAACCTAAACGATTCTGTGCTTCTGTCACATGGACTACGTGAGGGTGGGAGACCACAGGAGTTCTCTGCTGTTCTCTGATGAATCAGAGCCTCTGGGGCCATGAGTGTAGAAGCCCTGAAATTCCTATCCCCAGCCCAAACTGTTTAGGAGTACTTCCCAGAAACCATAGGATTAAATAAAGTAAAATAAAAAACCAACGAAAAACATGACTCCAACAAAACCTCAGAGCAGTCCTGAAGTATTTTTATGACCTAGAAGGAATTTAGGCAGCTTCCTAGGTGAGACCCAGGTGTCAGGGAAGCTGAGCTCTGTCCTTGACTTAGCTTGGCTTGTACCACTTACATTACACAGTGAAAGGTGCCAGCAGATCATCCACTCAAGGGAACCAGATGTGGGCTCGGGGAAGGGGAGCCTCAAAGGGTCTCCTTCTCTTTATTTAGTGTGTTTGCAGTCAGCTTCTCTTCTCTGAAAGCGTGTTTGCTAGCTGGGGAGGGACCCTCCATCACAACAGTGTCCTTACCTCCTTGGCATCGCTGTGGCACAGGAAACTTTGAGCCAAGGTTTAGCCCTGCCTCACAGATCCCGTGTCCGTGTGCCACAGCACGTTCCGGGTGCCCGCAGCCCACGGGAGCATCTCAGGGTGGATAAGCCCTTGGATACAGCCACGCACGGGGAGAGGTGTGCGCAGAGCAGCCCCGCTCTGGGCACACCTGTGCGGCAGCAGGGACGCCCAGGTGACACACCTGAGCGGCGCCGCGCTCACTCCGCGATCCGTGCGAGCAGGGCAGCAGCGGCCGCGTCCTGTGCCCCCGGACGGGGAGGGCATCCAAGGCAGCGCTCGGGTGGAACGACCTTCCCGAAGCCATCCTCTCGCCTGGACACTTGTCCCGACCACAGCCCTTCCCTCGTCTTTGGGAACTGAGCCCCCCAGCCCCAGTGAGGTGCGGGACCGTGTCCCACCACGCTGCAAAGAGTTAAGCCCTGGCTCTGTTGATATTTCCAGCGGCTCCCAAAGTCGGCTGAGACGGGGAGCGCCCGGATTGGCTGCGTACGGCCGGTAGTAATTAGGATCAGATATCAAACTTCTGTCTTTGCTAAGACCCTTTCCGATAGTCGCTGCTCCCCGCTAGACGATGACATCAGCCAGGACACCCAGCTGCTGGTAGTAAACTCCGGGCGGGAGGAGGCTCCCGCTGGCTCCACGTTAATTAGTTCAACACAGCACAGGGGGAGCAGTTGGTGTCTGTGCAGGGTCAGTGCTGGATGGGACCAAATCTTACAAAGCCACTTGCTGCTCCTTGCCAGCCGGCTGTAAAAGCACCCAGAGAGTCCAGGAGAGCTGGATGAATCCTGAGCACCAGCCACGGTTTGGTCGGCTTTTCCCTGTGGAGGAAGTTAATGGTTTAAGTGAGGGGCGTCTGGATCTGGTCCCCGAGTCACCATGACACTCCTGGGGTCTGAGCACTCCTTGCTGATTCGGAGCAAGTTCAGATCAGGTAGGGAAAACCTTGAGATTTCTCTTAAAACTTCTCTCTCTGTCAAGCCGTAGCCACAGACTGTTTTGCATTAAATGTTCGGAAGCAGCATGTGAGCGAAGGACTCGAGGGGCTGTAGAGCTGTCACGGCTTTGCTCTTGCAGAGGATGTTCCACAAGTGGAGAGATGCATCTTCCTTCCTCTCTCTTGCTTTTTTTCCTCCTGCTTTTTCACTGTCTTTGATTTATGTCTGTGGTTTATTTCGGTAAAACTGCAGCTCCCTGTTCTCCTGCGCTGGCCCTGCTGCGAAGGATTTGGGCAGGAAGCCAAAAGGGCATCTGGGATAAACAAGGTGCCCAATGCCGTGTGTATATTCCAGGTGCTCTCGTGGGTCTGTGTGGGATAATCACGGAGAGGACGGGCCTGACACTCTCTCTGCTGACAGGCAGGCAGCCGAGCTTGTTCCATTAAGTTGTGACTAATTGGAGAAAAATGAATTTGAAGAAATGCGTCATTTTTAGAAGTAAAAATAACAAATGGAACATGAAAAGTATTTAAAGTGACATCATCAGAGAAATAAAACCAGAGGCACACAATTGATTGCCGCTCGCGGAGGGTTTGCGAGTAAAACATGCCTCCAGCTCGTAAGGCAGGGGAAGCACCAGGCAGGGGCTTCTCCGAGGACGTTCACTGAGTGAAGGTGAGTGAAGGTGAACTATGGGACAGTCGCTTCTAGATCAGCCCCTCTGCTGGATGTTCATGCCCTTAGTCACTGGCTGCATCTATAGTAAGTATGCTCTCCTCGGGAGTGGGTTTCCTGACTCGTGGTGTTTTTTTAATGATCGTTACATACTGCAAATTTTAACAGTAATGCCAAAGAAACGTTCTCAAGGTGCTTTCTCTGACCTTGCCAGAGGTGAAGTTCTCCCTGGGAATATTATCTGTGAGGATGTGCAGATAAATCAGCCACATGTGCTGTACGGGATGCTTTGAATCCAGACAGGGCAGTCACGTTGGAGCATGCACCCGGTCTGGCATGTCACCCACGCCGTGTGTGTTTCTGCCTCCTTACTCATTGCAGATAATGAAATGGGAGATTTATGGTACTGATGGGAGACATGAGTGGTGTTATCAGGATCTCTTAGATAGCTGGGTGGTCAACTTAAACTTTGTTTTCTCAGCAAATACAAAGTTGGCAATTGGTTGAAAACCCCAGAGTGTGTGTGCAAACACAAGTGTCCTAGTCTGGCTGAATTATACAAAGCCTGGGTCCAGGTCTTTGGTGTGGTTTCCATATCGCTCTGATCTTACATTTCATTAGATTAAGTCATTCCTTAAATTTTGTTGGTATATTATGGTACACTGCTGTTCATTTGAAAAAAATCTCAGTCTGTAACAATTCCTCCAGCATGTACAAAGCAACACTGCCACCTCCCTGAGGAGCGGAGGACGGGCTCTGCATTGTCCCTGCATTCTTTTCAAATGAACCAGGATTGTTTTCAAGGCTCATTTCTGGTTTATTTGTAAGCTGGCTTTATTATGGAACCAACAGTGGGCTCTCTAAACATATTTTTCAAATGATTCTCCAGGAAAAGTAAACTTTGTGGGTCTTTGCATCCATAAATTCTCGTGCCTTTCAGCATTTCTAGGACAGTTAATTTGTGGGGCATTCTTTGGTTCGTGATTTATTCCCACAGCTGCTATCCCTTGCTATGGCCTGGTGAAAGGCAGGCTTCCCATTTGACAAGATTTCTCTGCCTGTTGATTTTGTTGGAGCTGGGCTCACCAACATCTCAAATACGTGTCTGCACCTCGCTGTCCCCAAGGCTGTGAGTGCTGCTAGCATGGGACACGGCCACAGCACAACCCTGCTTGTCACAGCGTGTGAGGCGGGAGGACCAGGATGCTGAGAAACCCAAATAAGTCAATAAAGCTGCTTCCAGTTTGTGCTGGATTTTTAATAACATGGGGAACAGAGAAGAAAAGCTAACATTTAATGGAATCTCTTTTATTTGCAAAGTCTCTGTGGCACCGTTTCCTGTGGCGTCCCTGCTCTGCGTGCAGGCTTTGTCAGCTGTAAAGCCCCACAAGGATGGCAGGAGGTGCAGAGCTCTGATTTACCATCCTCCACTCGCCTGGAAGAGGGTTGAAGGTCTCAAACAGCCCGTGGCTGTGCCCCACACCGTCTTGCATGGCTCAGGGGCCGTGACACGGGACAGCAGCCGTTGCAGAGCTGTGTAGCTGGCACAGAGGCAGGGGGGACCAGCCCCCTGAGCCGCGCGCCGTCGCTTCGGAACCGCTCGTGAGCCAGCAGGTGTGAGGCTCCGTTTGCTCCCCAGGTTTGGGAAGGATTAGCTGTGCTCCATGACTCATGATGAGTCTGAATCCCTTTTGAAGGATTCCAGGCCAATATTAAAGGGGGCTGAAGTAAATCTTAATAACTAAACTTGTGCTGTCTCTCCCTGGCCTGCACACGCTGAGCAGCTGAAGGAGCTATGTGAGTGTGTTAAGGGGAGCTGGAGATACATTACTTGTTGTTTCCTCTTCCCAGAAGCCCTTTAATCTCTGTGCTATGCACAAGGCAGAAAGTGGAGCAAGGAGGTGGCAGCTAGAAGATGGTGGCACTGGTGTGGCTCCCGGGTCAGCTCTCCAGTCCCTCACTTCCATCTGACAGCATCAGTAGCGAGCAAATTGTGTTTATCCAGGAAAGGCTGCTGTGGTGGTGGCAGTGGCTCTTCTCAGTGTGCCCAGCAATCATCCCTTGAGTGCCACAGTGCTTTCTCCTGTTCTTGTCTCTCCAGTGGTCCCAGTGAAGGACCAGCACTGCTGTGCCATGAGGAGGGACAGTGGCTATGCCAGTGCCAGGCACCAGAACTGCTCCAGAGGGGAGAGAGAAAATCACCACCATGCTGCAGTCCTGCAGGGTCCCGCTTCCCTTCCTCAAGGATCTGTGTGCCTCTTTATTTTGTCTGTTTGGCCAAAGACAAATAGTCTGATCTGAGGTCATCCTGACAAATTTTGCAGGAATGATGATTCTTCAAGTCTGCCATGCTGTCCCGTAGGATCCAACCATCAATGGGATTGCACTAAATCAACAGGACATCTAAGTGCTGTTCCAGAAACACATTTAACTCTTCCCAGAGATGATCATTTATGTGATCTCTTGCTCTGAGTACAAACCAGTTGTTCTCCAGCAGTGGAGAAGCATTGGCATCGGACAAAGCAAACAAAGCTGACAAATGCAGATCCAGCCTTAGCCTTGGCCTTTTTTTTTTTTTTTTTTTGCAGCTATATGGAAAGAGCTTACAAGGGCCAACATCTGCCTAACTTCAGTGGTAATTCAGATAATTGGTGAGAAGTGAAAGTTTAACACTATAAATAAGGCTCTGCATGGCTTGGCATGGGGTACCAAGACCTAATTGTGGACACATGGGTGTGGGTTTGCAGAGAAGATTTGCCTGGCTCCGTGGAGGAAAGCATTCATGCTTACACATAGGGCTTGAATGAAACTGAGATGGGAGAGGAATTTATTCTGTCTGCCTCTGGTGGCGAGAATGATTTGGACCAAAATCAGCAGGTCAATAAAGGCAGAGGAGAATAGGTCTTGGTAGGGTGTTTGGCCAGGCGTTTTGGCAGAACCTTTATTTTGATTTTCCCAGTGTCCAAAGATAAAGCATGCGCCTGTGTTTCCTCTCAGATCATGAACTCATACAGGTCACAGTCAGCGTGTGTGTGTTCAAACCATGGCCTCCCTGTAACTGATGAGGCTGTTTTGTGAAGTTGTTGTAAAAGACTGACTTGATGTAGATCAGTTTGTGCTTGGTTTCGTTTTCCTGGTGTCTTACCCCTCAGTGTTTTTAAAAGTCCTGTTTCTTTGTCAGTCAAGCACGTGTTGTAGCACAGATGGAAACACTCACTGTGCTTCAGGGGACATCTGTCTGGGGTGCTGAAGGGGTGACTCCAAGGGAGAGCCTGTTCTCAGGACCATGGTGAGGTTGGGGTTGCACATCCTGATGGATTCACAGGGATTTCACAGCTGGTTGTGCCCATTTGGTGGTCGGGGCTCCTTGCTAGCCAGCTGTGCTAGCATAGTCTCTTCCAAGGTACCTGAAGACCTGGGCTTGGGGTTAGAAATGTCGTTCTCACCCACGTAGAGATTTTCAGGGCAGTCTCCCAGGTAACACACACATTTGTAGCACATCTGTCTGTTAGAAGTAAAATGCTCCCAGCTCTGAAGTGACATCACAGGCAGAGATAAAGCAGTGCCCACCTGGGAAAGGACTGACCAGGGCTGTCCATGGCTGTCCTGGCTGAGCAGTGCCATTTCCAGCTTCACCTCTGCTCACACAGGTCCCACAGAGGTCATGTTGTCAGAGACTAACGTGGGCCTGGAGACGTGATGTTACAGAGAAATCACTTTGTGGCTCAAGGCTATGGGCAGAGCAGATGGGCTGAGATCCATAGAGGGGCTCAAGGCAAAGCTTGGCCAAGGTGTTTTTGCAAAACAGCAGCTCCAGAAAAGTCCCATGAGGCTGCTGTGGCAGCACCAAGGAGGCTGGCTGCTTGTCACCCAGCTCAGAATCACTCCAGGCTGGAGTTTGATGCCAGCCTGCTGCTCGGCTGGGAAGGAGCCCCATGGTCCTGCCCACATCCTGCTTTGAGAACTGACTCCTGCTCCTGGTGCAGCTGTGAGGAGAAGACAGTCCTGAGGATTGCTGAAAGAAAGGTCTCTCAGCTGGGGGTGGCACAGGATGACCAGTGTGCACGGCTGCTCCCTGGCTGGCACCTCTCACCATCCAAACTGGCACAGGCAGGCAACAAGGATGCTGAGGGGTGGGACCAAAAGTGTCTCTTCAGTGCTCCAGCCACCACTTTTCATATGATAAATGTTCCTCTGAAGTGTTAGAAGAGCAGTTCCCTTGAAAAATCAGAATGTTCATGAAAATTTAATTCCCATACAGCACTCAGAGCTCAGGCCTCCAGACATGCAGCAAAGGAAGAGGAAAGGAATGCAGCTGGGGTCAGACACAGCTTCAAGGAAAGAAACAACTAAATTGTGGTTTTGAAGGTGCCAGGGTCTCCTGCAGCCCTGTTTTTAAGCACTGTTGGTTGTAAGGGAAAGGTGCAAGCCCTAAGCTGGCATCTGCCAAGCAGCAAACTGCAGAACTGCCTCAGAGGCTGCTTCCCTCTTGTGCAGGGATGTTCAGCATTTTTGTCTGACACTGTCCACTACGTTTCTTCAGATGGTTTGCAACAGGTTTTGGAAGTTCACAGAAATATTTGAGAGTCAAGTCACGCATCCTACTGCATGAGGAGGTCCAGATTGGGATGAATATTTGGTGGCTGAAATAACTGTTTCAACTGTTGAGTGTGTGCTGCTCCTGGAAGTGGCTGCTACTTGCACTGGCCTGTCCTCACATTTTTTCACAGCAGACAAGGCTGGGTAAAATTTCCCTCCTTGCCCTGTAGCTTAAGGATGGGCCAGACTTAAGGACATTTGTAAGCTCAGCATGGCCCATGATGAACTCCCTGTCTGGGGGAGGTGCCCTGCCCATGGAATTGCTCAGCTCTCACACCAGAGCAGTGAGTGACATTGCTGGGTCACAGCCTTTCTACCCATCAGCACAAAAACCAAACTGGAGACCTTTTCTCCTTGCACAAAATTGTCTTTACATAGCCCCAGATCCCCTCTGTGACAGTCTACCCACAGGGCAGGAGGCACAGGAGAGGCTGTGAGGTGGAGCATGGAGCAGCTGCAGTGGGGGGATCCCCCAGGCTGTCCTGCTCACTGGAAGGCACTGGGACCTGGGGAATGTGGGTTCCCGAGCCTTCTCCTGCAGTGGGAGAGCTGTGGCAGTGAGACCCACACGTTTTCATCACTTTTGCAGCAGGGCAGATGATGAATCTTACACCCACCACACGGGAAATCATCATCACCTTCCGAGCTATGCTCCAAGGGGATTTGTACCCTCTCCTTTTTCTCCTCACCAGCCTGGCTGACAGCTGGCTGCTCCAGGGGGCTGGTGGATTGTTTGATTGCTAGGAAGGGCTATGAAAAAAGCAGAAGCAGCAGGGAATGTGGGCCCTGGATGCACAGACTGTTAGAATCCCCCTTGCCTATGTGGATGTGGTACATCACTTGGTCTGCCTGTGTGGGAAGTTGGAGTGAAATGGTGCAAATAATTTGGCACCCGTGGGAGCTGTGAAGGGAAGTGATGGAGGATCCTCACTGGGGATATTTTACAGCCATGGGGCACTGCTGTGTCCTTGGCAGGGTGGTGTATGTGACTCGAGAAGGCTTTGCTGTCTCTGATTCCTGTTAATAATGTGATGTTGGCTGTAAATTGCCTCAGTTGAAGGCAGGATGCTCTAATGCCTGGGAGACTGGACCAGGACTAGGAGAGTAGAGAAGCATTCTTGGCTGAGGGACAGATTGGTTTTATTCTTGGACAGTTTCTGACCTCCCTTAGCTCACCTATTCCATAAAGATCCACCTCTACCTCAGGAAAAGTGCCAGGCTCTGCACAGTTCTTCAGTGTTGTGAGCAGTCACAGAGAAGGTTCTAGGCAGAGAAACTGGGGTACAGCTCACCCTGTGTGAGATCCCAGCCAGGAGCTGGTTACCTTTAACCTGCCTGCACAGCCCAGGAGGAAACACGGGCATTCCCAGAGCATGGACTGTCTCGTTTGGTTTTGAGGGTCCCTGAGGGGGATGACTTCTGCAAAGGGGGTACAGATAACTGGGAGCAGTGTAGGTACCCAGAGAGGGAGGGTCTAAATCCGTGTCCACGGGCAGAACCAGCCCTTACTGAGGGTGGTACCCTGGGGCAGAGGAGGGTTACAAACTCTCCTGGCAGCAAGGTTTGCCAGTGACTTCAGCCATCAGCTTCACCCTGGGTTAAGAAGAACAGCACACACACAGACTTTACCACATACTGAAGGCTACATTTTTCCCTCGCAGCAAGAATCTATCTCTGGTGTCCAAAGAAGTGCTGGAATTTGGCAGGAGATCATTGTCCCATGTGAAGCCTTCACTAAACATTTGCTCTGCATGTGAAACATGGTTTGTACAGAGGACATGGAAAAGTCACAAGCAATGGCATCTCAGGGAGCCCCATGCTTTGGGGACTGCTCTGGAAGGGATTATTTTTCAGCTCCATCCCACATCCCAGGAAAGCTGTGTTGTAGACATGAGCTGTTGGCAGAGCAGGTTGCTCCCAAGGACAAAAATGCTGTTCTTGCCTTTCTTTTGCTTCCAACCCCAGCTCATTCCGGGCTGCTGAGGAGAAGCAGCCTGGGGCTGTGCTGCTGGGCAGGGAAGTGTGTGCTTATGTTGTGGCTGAGGTGTCTGTATTCGTGGCAAGCTGTACTGAGCTTCCAGCAGGAAAGCATGGAACTGAGTTTTGTGTTTTGCCTTGTAATACAAGTGTCCTCTTGAAGACAAATTTGCAAAACCACAGCTGTAGAATATGACACTAACTCAAAGTACAGGCGTGGTTACCAGGGTGATGGGATGAGCTAAACTGTTCACAAGGCTGGTCCAGCAGCAGCAGGGATCAGTGCCAGACCTCTGTGCCACACACAAACCCTACACACTGTCCCTGTATTAGCAGCTCAGTACAATCCTGCCCCTTTCCCTGACACTCTCTCTCTCACAGTTTTACAGCTACGGCTCCAGCAGAGAAGGACCCGTGAGCAGCTGGCAGACCAAGGCATCATGCCACGTGAGTATCTTCTTCTGCCTTTTTCATCCTGGCTCAGAGGGCTGTGATCATGCTGGGCACTGCTGGGGCACTGTGTGGCACCAGCTGCCCACTCAGACCCCACAGCTCAGAGCAAAGTGCTACCAGGGGGCTGCAGAAATGTGATGATCCCCGGTGCTGTACAGTGAATTTAGCACACAGACTATAATGGCCCTGCTCAAACTGAAGCCAGGAGAGATGCTTACCTTACACCATCCAAAATTTCAGCTGCAGAGCTCCCCGTCCCAGAGGTCACCCTAGCAGGACAAGCATATCCAGCTCAAGCAGAGGACTCACAAAGCTCTTCACGTAGGCAAGGGCAGAGAATCTCCTGTCCTCCTGTAAAAGCCAGGAACCCCTGTGACAGGACAAGGAAGAGGGTGAGGGGGCTCATTCCAGGAGGCTGGGGAGGAAGGCAGCTCTGGGGAACTGCCTTGGCCCCGGTGCACACAGGCAACCCCTGGAGGACTGAGACTTACCCAGACCTGTGCCCAGGCAGGACCCCACAGGGCAGGGCACACCTGGGGCCAGTGAACCCCCACAGGGGCTGCAGAGTGACAAATGTGTTCCTCCTCTGACCCCATCCAGCCCTGCTTTGAGCCTGAAGGAGAAACTCCAGGACAGCATTATCATGAAATCATTCTGCACCAGAAAGTCAATTGCTAGACCCCAAAAAGTCAGTGAATGAAAACCATCCCCTTCTGCACCTGCAGGTGCATCATGAAAGCTGTAGCACCACTGGAGAAAGGATGTTGGGAGCTCAGCCCTGCTCAGTGGAATACTCCATCCTGACCTAGCTCAGGCTCCATGTGCAAATCTGTGGTTACCTGGGACCCAGGTAGAGGATTATCCTTTCTGTCTCATCAAGGACCCCTTGCGTTCACTGCTAAGCTCACAATTTTCCAGAGGCTGTGTCACTTCTGTCTCTTCTGGTTGCCCTTGAAGGCTGTGATGGAGCTCCTTCCTGAGCAGCAGAACACCACCTCTCTAAGAGCATGGCTCCAGCACTGCTTGCTGCACCCTGTCCCTCCCCTGTCCCTCCTGGAGGATTGTGCTGAGCAAGAGACACCTTCTCAGGACATTCTTGTCAGCACCAAGCATTAGGAAAACTTGAGCAGGATGACAAAAGTCATGACTGCCAAAATGATCAATGGTTTTAAGACTGATAAATGCATACTCTTTCCATTTTTCACCTGTTTGTTTCTTTAAGCATTCAGATTTTATGCTGCCTGTCACGAAAGGGCAGGCACTTGGATCACAAGACTCCAGGAGCTGAGGCTTTAGACAAAATACTGTGATATTTGTTAGAGTAATGCAGGACCATGGGGCAGCAGAGCCCCCTGAGAGGTTTGTACCCCTGGGGCTGCTCTGCGAGGCTGCGCTGTCACACGGGGCACCCGACATCTCAAACCTCACACACTGCAAAGTATTCAGCCAAATATATATTTGATGGCAATTGAAGGGTATTTTCCTCTTACTTACAGCTTCTTTGCACTCCTAACTTCTAGGCTGACATTTTGCAGTCTGGTTTCTGTCCAAGAAGACCATTTTGGGAAACTTGAGCACGGTTCACTCACTGAAAGTAATAGAAGAAAAGGCACTTATGCCATTATAAAAACAAACAGGCAGAATTTAACTGCTGAATTTGACATCAAGAGGAAGTGTCAGATGTTAGCATTTAACACATGGGAGCCCCAGCCAGCTTCCCCACGGCTTGGGCATGTGCAGACATTCCTTACGAAAAACAAGGCTTTGTTAACTGTATCTTCTCATGCCATGTTGGTTCTGAGGACCAGCAGGTGAGTCCCCCTGGCTGTGATGGACTGCAGAAATACCTGTGCTTGAAGGCCCTCCTGCTATACACAGCCACCACCTCATCCTCACTGCAGCCTTAAAGCAGCTGTCCCAAGGTGGTCAACACCACACACAGCCCCTCTGCCCTGGTGTCCCCAGGCCCTCACCCATTTCATGCTGAAATGGCATCCCCTGACAAGTTCTCTGAACCAGTATTGCTAGCAACGTCTTTATTTGTTCTGCAGGCTGATACAAGCTGCAGCACCCACATAACTCCTCCAAAAGTCTTGGTAAATTACTAAACTCTGCAGCACTTTCCTCTTGAATAGCACAGCACTTGCTCAGTGCCTGTAGCACGCTGCCAGCGTCAGTATTCCACATGAGCAGGGCTGGGAAGTCATCTCTCTTGCTAACTTCATTTTCTCATGTGCACTATTTAATTTTGCTGCTGATTAAACCAGCTGTCACCAGTGCTGGTGGCTGCTCACTGGAGCGTGGCACAGCAACACCAGCTTGTCTGTCTGTCTGCTTTCCAAATGGCAGGAGTAGGAATGTGCCTTCTGTGTTTTTCTGTGATTCACTGGATGTTCCAGGGGTTGCCTGGGTGTTGACTACCAAAAGTCAATTCAGAGGGCCCCCAAACCTTTCCTGTTTCTCCCCAGTCTTCTTTTCATCCTCCCCTAGACTGATGGAGGATAACAAGGCCTGCATGAAAATAGTTTCTGTCTTTATTGGATCCCATTCAGAAGATGGAAAGAGAATTTCTGTTGCCAGACAAAGAGTTGCAGCAGACTGTTTTTGTGGGTCAGGACACCTTCCCCTTCCTTGTCCCAATGGGAACACTTAGTTTTGTCTGCTTACACAGACAGAAAAGAATTTTTGTAGGATGTGAGAAGTATTAACCCTTATTAACCATGCAAATTCTGCCTCGATTTCTACTGCACCTCAGTAGACAAGGAAATGTGCAAGGTTCTCCATGACTCCAGTTCAGGCTGCTCCATGGGACTGGTGTTCACTGGTCCAAGAGCCGGGGATTATTGGCCCATTTTTGGGAGCACCACTGGGTTAATCCTCTTTGAAGTCAGGAGATGCTGAGGACATGGTCTCCTCCAGGGAGGTCCCATGTGCCACAGCTGCTTCTGAGCAGGGGACAGGACAAACGTCCAGCCATGGTCAGTGACAGATGGTGGATAAAGGACAATGCCCTCACTGGAGGCTGCACCGCAGACCCCAGGAGCTGAGGCAGGTATTAATCTTCCTGCTGACCCCAAGCCTTTGTCACCTACAGGTTTTACTTTCAGGCGAGGTCCCTCACAGGTGTTTGCTCTACCCAGATCTGTCTTCTGGAGCTCTGGTGCCTTCCACGACCTGCAGGGAACATGACAGGGAAAAGATTTATCTGCTCTCTGACGTGTCCCACAGAGCACTGTGTTTCAAAGCCTGCACCCCTCCCTGCCCACGTGCCTCCTGCTCTCCCCATGCTCTCCATCCCCCCTGCTCTCTTGCCGTGGACTGGCTGAGAGCATGGGATTTCCCAGAGCTTCCCTGAGTTATTTTTAGTCAGCACAATAAAGAGAACAGCTAGTTTGTGTTGCTATTTTTATGGCACTCATTAAAATGCTGTTGCTGAATATCCTGGTAGCTGCTTGCTTCCGCTCCTGTGCTGACTGCTCCTCTTTCTTTCCTGTTGCAGCACTGAAAAGCCCATCTGCATTCCATGAACAGCGAAAAAGTCTGGAGCGAGCCAAGGTAACTCCTGCAGCTGTCCCAGTGAGGGAACACATGGGCTTGCTTTGCACGAGTCACGGGGTTTGAAAGCACCTTCCACCACTGTCCCCTCCTCTGGCACCCTCCACGCTGGCCCAGCATGAGGGGCAGGGCACCTGCTCTGCTTCCAGAAATGCTTCCAGGCTCACAAATGCTCTGGAGCACCCTTCTCTGAGCAGGGAACGTTCAAAAAAAGGCCAAAGGGGGCATCTGTGCGCTGAGCTGTGGGGCTTTACAGCAGCCCCAGGTTCTACAAAAGGCTGTGGGCAGGGCAGGGTTCAGCATGGCTTTGCCAGTCCTTGCAGTAAATGTCCAACCAGTGGAACTGCTGCTTCCCCCTCCGGGTCGCAGCCACAGGCTGCTCCTCCTGCGCTGGCTGCTCTGCACTCCTGGCAGCCAGGTCAGAGCAGGGCCAGGCCTGGGGGAGCACAGGCAGCAAGTGTGCAGGGGGGATGCAGGTGCCACCTGCAGCCCGTCCCCAGGGAGCTCACACTTGTCACCAGGCAGGAGCTCTGGCTTTTAGCTCTGCAGTGCAGCTTGGCCATTAGGACACAGCATGCAAGGGGGAGATGGGCCAGGCTCCCAGCCACCCCATTACCAGGCTTCCCTAAACACTGCCAAAGGCAGTAGCCACTTCCAGAAAACTTGGAAACTCTGTGATCAGATCCCTTTTTGGGAAATCACATTGGTTTTCCAATCGCCAGCAATCCAGCCTAGATCGAGCTGGAGGGGTGATCCCAGAAAGGGAAGCAATTAATTATGCAGGTTTTGCTTGAACATAAGAATTTGTTCCATTAATCTGCAAAATGTGCTTGCAGTCACATGGGAAAGGACCTTTGCAAGGAAGAATGATCATGAAATACAGGGAAGTGCTCTTCTGAACTTAAACACACTCCAAATCAGTTGCCCCAAGTCTCCCCTGGTAATAAATGGTGAGCATAAGAAATACAGTATGACTCTGAAAGATTAGTATGCTTAAAAAATTTCAAGCAATCCAAAGTATCCTTGAAGTGTCATATATTTTACAGTTCAAGTATACATTTGTGTCTCTTTGTCTTTCTCTTCAAAGGCTTTCACTGGCTAGTTGCCTGGGGAAAGGGGAAGGATGGGCTAGTCTGTCCCAAACCAGGGGCATGTTTAGAAAGTGCTAATGAAGACACTGAGTACAGCCCATAGCAAACATTATTCCCTTGCAAAGCTGCCCTGCTTAGACCTGGGACCAGGAAGATCAGCAGCTGTTTCCAGACAGTTACTCAAAGGCATTTGTTGTTTAGCTGATATTCCCCCAAGCTGATGTTGTGCAAACAGAAAGCAGATAACTGCTCATGTGTTGTGAAAGCTCCTCTGCTTCAGCTGATGTTAAAAAAGCTCACATCTGAAGTCATCATTTGCACCCCAGAGACACAAATGCAGCTTATTAACAGCCAGGGTCCAAAGGAACTGAAGTGACAGCAGAAACACAGCTGTGGGACAGCAGCTGGAGCTGAGCCCAAGTCAGGACCTGATCTAAGGATTAGTTGGAAATGCATTACATGAGTTTAAATGCACTCAGGTGCAGACACCAGCTTGCTCTGACCTGGCACAGGAGCCAGGCAAACCTACACATGGCCCAAGCACGGGATTGTGTTGGTGGAAATAAGCTGCGAAAAATATGGGGGAAGGGTAAGGCGTTGTAAAGACTTCAGTAAATAAAATGTCTGTTATTTGTTTAAACATGTCACTGGCTATGTTAGAGGCTGGCAGCAGGCCAGCGCAGCAGACTTTGATGTCCTGTAATAGATTCCTGGGGTTGAGGACAGAGAGCCAGGCTGGCTTTCCTGGGGCTGTCTGGCTCAGCAGGGCTTGAGCACTCACCCAGCACCCCAGCACAGAGGGGCTGCAGGGTGGCTGTCATGCCTCTGCCCCAGAGCAGAACAGCCCTGCTGGGCAGGTCACAGAGTCACTGGGTTGGAAGAGACCTCCAAGATCATCGAGTCCAACCCAGCCCCAGCAACCAAACCCTGGTCCCGAGTGCCACATCCAGTCTGTTCTTACCCCCACCCAGGGATGGTGACTGCAGCTCCTCCCCGGGCAGAGCATCCCAGGGCTTTATCTCCCTTCCTGTACAAAACTCTTTCCCAATACCCAGCCTGGATTTCCCTTGGTGCAGCTCAGGGCTGTGTCCTCTGGTTCTGTCAGTGCTGCCTGGAGACAGAGACCAACCCCCCTGAGCACAGCCACCTTTCAGGGAGCTGCAGAGAGTGAGGAGGTCCTGACTAATTGTGTGAGCACTGACAGACACCCACTGCCAGTGACCTGCTCTGGTGCTCTCTGAACTGTGCTGTGAGCACTTGGCCCCTGATTCCCAGCCCAAGCTGTTCTGCTGAAGTTTGAGCACACTACTGTGTGTATATTCAGAACTGTGTCTCTTTTTTCCTGCAGCACTTTTAAAAGCTGTTTTGCATCCTGTGTCCCAATAGCCATCTCACCTCTGGACTGCCCAACCTGCCCTCAGCCCCCCTCACTGATCTCATCTCTGACTCAGTGGTGATGTCTGTGGCTGTTGCCCAGAGCCCTCCATGGGCTCTTTCAGATGCAGGGCACAGAACAGGGCCGAGCTGACACCCTGTGCTGTGTCTCCATTGCTGGTTTGGGGTTTGTGGGTCAGCTGCTGTTCACTGGATTCTCCAGAGCCTTTTATACTTTTCCAATGCATGGAGTAACTAATTTCTGCCTAAGGCCCTGTGCAGTGACCACTGCAGGAGCATCTCTGATGCATTAATTCTTCATCCACTGCAGTGCTTAATCAGCTGGCTTACCTCTGGCTGTGACCTGACCACAGCCCTTCCCAAATGTCCTTCTTGAAACTGTAGCACACGTATTTCAGATCATCAATTGTGCCAAATCCTGGTGTACTGTAATCAGTTAGCCTTGAATGATTCAGAATTAAGGAGTATGTCTTCTATCATTCAAGGCATTAACTAATATATTGACTAGCAGGAAAAATTGCTTTGTAACAGGATTTGATTCATTCTTCTGTTTAGACTCTGAGCCATTTCCAATTCTCTGGTGATCCACAGTTATGCTCCTTTTTTATATTAGTCTTATCCAGACCAAATTTCTCTGGCTTGCATGTAAGAAAGCCATGGGAGATAATGTCAAAACATGCTTCGAGTCAAGCTGCATGATATTCATTGTTTATTCCTTTAACAGAAAACTGTCATTTCTCCATAGAAGGAATTTTGGTTGGTGTGATGTGATTTCTTCTTGATAAATCCATCCTGGCTGTTGCTCACCTCCTTGCTATCTTCAAAATTCATTTAAATAGATTGTTTGATTTCTTGGTCCAATATCTTGCTGTCTGCTTCATAATTTCCTGGTTTCTTCTTCCCATCTCTTCTAAAGCTAGCAATTACTCTCCTTTGCCCAGTTTCCTGGAGAACCATAGATAATTGCTATTACTCCAGCCTCGTGTGTCTCAAAATTGTTTGGGAACATTTAACTCCTCTGAGTACCCTCTAACCTGTTCTCCAACCTGACAACTGGGGTTTCTTCTCTTTTCTTGCTGAAGGATCTTGGCTGAGCCACCTGTTTGATAAAGAGCCATTTATCTTTTTAGTGAGGATGGTTTTTAAAAGGCATTAAATCCTGTAGCCATCTCAGCAGTATGCACAATTATTTCTCCTGTTTATGGAACACAGACAGCACTTTCCATTGCCTGATCCTGGCTGCAGAAGTCCTTATAAGATCTTTTTCTCATGAAGCTGTACATTTTGTACTGTGGATTTCCAATTTTGCTCTAGCTGCTTGTACTATTCTTTTGTATTTATCCTGAAGATTTTAGTGTCTTTGAACTATGAACAATTTTTGTACTATTTCTTCTTGCACCTCATCTTAGCTAAGAGCTTGTCTAAGTTGAGCTCTAGCTTTTCTTCACCAGGGGATAACTCATATTTGTATTCTTGAGGTCACCTGCCCTCAAGGCTGACTTTCTTGGCCCTTATGGATGGTGTTCCTGTACCTCTGTGTGCCTCTCTGTTCCTAAAGCCACGAGGGAGTTGGCACAGGGCTCCAGGACCGTGTCCATCACAAGCCCAGGTGCAGTGACTGCAAAGCAGATGTTCCCAACCCCGTATCATCGCTTGGGTGGGGAACCTCAGAGCACAGGGGCTGCAAGGAAGGTTAAGCCTCGTGGCTGACCTGGGTGGAGAGTCTGAGTGGCTTCATGACTTGTTCTGCCTGGTATCTCACCCCAGAGTGCTGGGCTTCCCACAGAAGCCACTGCTACCAGCACATTCTGGAGCATCTCTCAGAGGTGACGTGGGCAGGCCCACCACTCCCAGGGAATAGGTCTCACCCTTCCTATGAGTTCTCATAACATTTCAGGCATCAGAAGCCCAAGAGTGATGGCAAAGGGCACAGCAGTGGGTGCAGTGAACAGCCAGCAGCTACGTGCACGTTGCTCCCTTTCTGAAGAACTTCTGCCCAAGAATAAGCCGGCGTTTCAGTGATGAAAAATGTCATTTAGGAGCTCACTCAACCCAGCTTGTAATAAATCCCAAAGAATCGTGGGATGGCACAGGGGCAGGTGCTCTCAGTACCTTATTGCTGCTCCAGCCAGGTAACTTTGCATTTGTGTTCTGCAGACTGAAGATTATCTCAAGCACAAGATCAGAAGCAGGCCTGAGCGGTCAGACCTGGTCAATATGCACATTCTGCAAGGTAAGGCTGCCCGAGCTTCTCCCACATACTCCTTGTGTCTCCTGCCCTGGGACTCGTGCTTCTCTGCCCTTCTTGTGCTCCTTCAGGAATCTCATTGCCATGACTTTGTTCCAGCTGCTCATGGGGGCAGACTCAAATGGGACATGCTGTATGAAATTCTGTCCAGAGCTGGTGTTCAGGAAGCAGGACACGCTTTTATTCCCTGACAGACACAGTCCCAAGGCCACCCAGTCTTTCTCCCATCTCTGGCAGGGAGCAGTGTAAGATGCTCTAGGGAACAGCTGTGAGAGAGGACTCTGTTAGACACCGGTGCCAGTGTCTGATGGTGAAGAGCAAACCCGGGGAATTTGTTGTCCAGGGCTCTGAAATTCCTATAGCAGGTCGTTGTAACACCTTCCCAAAGCTGGACATCTTTTGTGCTGCTGTAATTCTGGATATTCTGTGTGACAGCCCGTGCAGTCAATGACCCGAGCAGAGCTGGATGAAAAGCCCTGCTATGAGTCCGTGAGCCACAGCAGCTCCCTCCTCTCCCATCCTGGTGTTCCCTCTCAGCCAGAGAGCTGGCAGGGCTGGATCCCATCACAGACAGCAGAACACCACAGTGTCCCTTGTTATCTCCAAAGATAACAAGATCCTTAGAGACAGAGAGGATGTGCAGCCTCCCTCCCTCCTTGAGTCCTGTCACTTGCCGGGAAGAAGCAGATCCCTCTCTGGCAGCTGTGAATGCTGCCCTCTGCTCTCAGCATGGATGCAATCTGTATTTCTTTTTTCCTCTGGCAAGCAGGAAGGCTGAGCCTGGGTCCTGTGCTGGATCAGTGTTGCTGCCCTGCTTTTCCCTCGGGTTTCCATCCCTAAAATAAGCTAGCACCATTGCTCGTTGAAGAGCTGGAGAGTGTCCTTCCCTCAGGTTAAATAATAGAAGCAATGTGGACTGGAGCTGGGGGGCTGTTACCAGACACGGGGGCAGCTGCAGTCCCTGGGCAGGGACAGGGACAGGGACAGGGACAGAGCCAGCCAGGGGAGAGAGACTGCAGAGAGCAGAGAGTGCCTGGCTGTGCACTCAGCAAGATGCATGTGCTGCCCCACACCCCCCTTACCTGCAGCCTCTGCTCACACCTCTGTCCATCCTGCTCTGCATTTCAGAGCTGTGTCTTGGCACAGCCACTTTGTGGATTTGACTTGCAAATCCATTTTGTTCACAACTGGACCTAGAGGTGATTGGAACTGGCCGGGTGACACAGTTTGCATCATCCAAGTGCTTTACAGGCGCCTCTTCTGTTACAGTTCACCTCAAGGAGCTCATTTGTGTTCACTGGTCTGTATAATCTGAGGCCAGGAATGGTCCTAGACCAGCTCTCCTGACCTCCTGTAGAGAATTTCCATGGAATCAAGCCCTGTAGCTCGTGTTCCCTACAGTATCTCTTCCTGAGAGTGTCCGGGTTTTGAAGAAAGAACAACTTAGACACAGCTGTTCTTACCTGAGACCCTCAAGGGTTTAGAATTGGTCTGGTTTAGAATCCCACTCCCTCACTACTCACACCTGGTCCAAGAGAGGAGCCAGATAGCTTTGTTCAGGAAATCTTTCTGTTTAAGTTGCTATTCTTCTGTCACCCTTTAATAACTGGGGTCTTCTCAGCTGGCTTTGGTAGCTTCCAGATCCACTGGCCTCTGCTCTGCTCCTCCCCAGCTCGTTTTTCCCTGAAGGCCTGGAGCACTGTAGTCCTGTCACCTCCCAAAGTCCAAAGCCCAAGACTCAGCATTTTCAGTTCCAGTGTAAGCCATTTACTCCAGCTGTCAAGCACTGCCAGTGGTTCTGTTCTCCAGTTGTTTCCCAGAAGTAGGGATCCATCTGCCACAAGGGGACAATGTGCTCCTGGCAGGCAGGAGCTGGAGACTCCTTCAGCCCTTGTTAGTGGCAGCTTGCTCATGAAGTTTCCATCACAGATCACTCCTGGGCCTTGCAGAGGATGGTCCAGCTGTAGGCTGGCTTTGCAAGCCCAGGATGGTAGAGAGAGGCTCTTGTTTGGGAATGGAGAAGCTGGGCCTGAGGCTCAGAGAAGGACCCACGTCCCAGATCACAGCAGCCCCACCCAGTCTAGCAGAGCAGATCCTGCTGTGCTGAGCCAGGCTCAGGTGTTGGCCACAGCCCCCAGAGGCTGTGCTGAAGGGCACCACATCCTCACTGAGTGCTGCGCCCACACGAGCCCCTGGTGCTGATGCTTCTGTTTGGCCTTTTAGACTCGGCTGCAGAGGGGTCCATCCAGTCTACTCAAATGAAGCTGAAAAGAGCCCGACTGGCAGATGACCTCAATGAAAAGATTGCGCTCAGGCCGGGTCCTTTGGAGCTGGTGGAGAAGAATATTATTCCCGTGGACTCGGCTGTGAAGGAGGCCATTAAAGGTAGTGACAGTGAACGTGCGTGTTGAGTGTGCACATGGAGTGGGGCAGGGGCTGCCGAGGGGACCAGGAGGTACCACAGTGACTGCAGGAAGTGACCACCCTGGATGTAAGAGCTGCGTTTATTGCTTAAATTTCATTCTTTGCACAGTAACCAGCCCAGTCCAGCACAGCCTGTGAGCACAGAGCTCTCATCTTAGAGCAGTGACACGGAAACATGCACCATTGCTCAGCCACATTCCCCCAGAAAGAACCTCCCTTCTCACACCCCTTCCCTCCCCAAGGCTTTGAGCACAGAAGTGATGCTGTTGGAGAGAGGACATTCCTTCCTTCAGCATGGGAGAGAACCTGAGTGCACAGGTGTTGGCTGTGAGACCAGCCCAGATTCTCCCACTTGTGCCCTGCCAAGCTCTCACATCCCAGTAAATGGGGATAGAGTGGCCCCAGTTCAGTAAGGCTGTGGGTTTTTTTTTTTACCACTGGTGCTAGTGGGATGCAGGACCCAGCAGAGCAGGATGCTGCATCCCTGGGGTGTGGAGCATCCTTGGGGTGCTAAATTGCTGGAGAATATGAGCAGGGGCCTGCACCCCCAAGCACGGTACACTCCTACCAGCCGGGACCCAGCGCTTGCCTTATGCCTCAGCTTGCTTTTCCTCCATCACCTCCTCCCACCAGAGGAGGGAGGAAGAATCATCCACAATTACCTCCCCCACGCCGCTGCAGGGAAGCTGGTGTGGGAGCCAACACAGAGCAGAAAGGTGACTCAAATTTCACCAGGGCCCAGTGCCAGGACAGGGAGATCCGAAAGCAGAGGAAGGAGCAGGAAAGCCAGCAGGGTCCTGCAGTGACAGGACAGCAACCCTTATTTTTGAAATCTGGGGATGTCTCCACATGTCCAAACTGGCACTCAGGTCTCCAGTGAGGCACTGAGAGCTGCTCTGCCCCTGGAAGCTGCTTGTTCTGTTGCTCACAGTTCCTCAATTAATGGGATCATTTCCATTGGCATAATCCCATTTGAAGGGTCTATTCTGGAGCTCAGAGCAGGCTGGGGACAGAAAGGGTCTTGGAGTGACAGGAGAGATGCCAAAAATGAGAGTTGAAACAGGAAGCACTTTGATTTTCATTTCATCTCAGAAACCATCTTAAATGACATGAAATATTCCAGGCTCAGATACTGCTCTGCCCTGCCCCACAGCTATTCCTGCTCTTGGTTTGGGGGCTGTGTATGTACAGCAGCTTTTCCAGCCTGGCCCTGGAGCTGCTCCGTTCCCAGCTCTCCTCTTTGAAGGTGAAATGTTCCAGGACTCTGCCTGAAGAGGAATTTTTAAGGAGAGTTCAAGTAAAATCTCCCCAGCCACTTACTAAAGGAGAGAATAGTGGGAAAAAAAAGGTTTCAAAAAATCCTCCCCTTTATAAACATTTGAGGCAGTGTGAGCATGACTTTATCCCCTGGAGGTGAGGTTTGGAGACCAGGCAAATGAGTTTGAGTCTTGAATGGAGCGCCTCTCCAGCTGCCTTGTCAGGAGCTCATGGTAAACAGAGATTTACAGGACCAAACTGTTAAAAACAAAAAGTCTGGCTTAAAAATTATTTGTTCAGTCTTAAATTTCTCCCTTTCACAATGCTCTTCTATCACATTGCTGGGGAAAAACGTGTCCTTGTAAGCCTTTCATCCCATTTAGGGTGAAACACGCAGCACATTGGCGTCCAACATGAAGTTGCTTGGTACCATAGGGTGCCATGAGATGAAGATGGTGCAGTTGCACCATGAACACCATCCCAGCCCTCAGGTTTCTGCAGAAAAAAGGCTCAAGTTGAAGGATCCTCAAGCTCATTTTTGGAGTCAGAGGCACCTTGTGGTACTCACAGTTTGGGGCAAAGGGCCGAACACAGAGCGGAGAGGAGTACTTGCACTTCTGAACGTTAAGCCTTTTGTTTTTGCAATACCAGAAAGATGACAGGGTTTAAAATCATTTTACTTTAACCTTGGAATCTCAACTGTTTATACAGTGGAAAGTTCAGCTGACGTGTCCCTCTAATCACCTCCGGCAGGGTGAGCAGAAAGTGCCAGACCCCAACCGAAAGCCCAAACGTCCCAGTGACAGGAGGCTGCCAGTGCCCTGCATAGCTGAGCAGTGATACAAGAAACTTTTTTTACCAGGTCCTTGTCATCACTTTGTCCAATTCGCTCAAGAGGACAATACCCAGTGCATTAGAAACAGCCCGGAGCAAACACCATCCTGCCTGAGATTACAGCAGGGACACGGGATGGAGAAACAATACGCTCGGGGCTGGGTGAGAGCAGGACAGATAAGGGAAGCATTCCCCATTGGCACAGCCTGCGGTATCAAGCAGCAGGATGCAGCACATTCCTGTCATGCTCTGGGCTGTCGCTGTGTCCTGAAGGTCCCTTGTGCTCCCAGCTTTGGCACCACTACCCAACACAGCACAGCAGGAGCCCTGCGGATCCACAAGTCCCCCTTGCTTGGAGTCATTTTTCCCAAGAGGGGATGTCCACGCTGGCCTGCAGGTGTGGGAAGCAGCTCCCATGCAGCCCAGGTGGCCCATGCAATGCTGCAGTTCCTCAGGGACCTGTCTGGGTGCTGCCTCTGATGGACAGGATGGAGAGGACACAGGCCCTCTTCCCAGGGACATATGAAGACAGCAAGTTGGACACGGCTGATCTCATTTCCCCAGCCCATGTCTGGGCAGCAGCTCAGGCAGGGAGCCAGGGCTCTGTCCTCACCCACCCTGGCACCAGCAGCCACAGGGAGTGGAGATAACCCTTATCTCTCAGATAGGGGCAGGGGTCAGAGCAGGAGGTGCGTGTTGTTGAGAAGGTGCACATTGCTAGACCAGCAGCAGGGACAGGTGGAAGCTTGTCCCCAGGCCCTTCCTATTTCCCCATTTGTCACCTCACTATCAGCGTGCCAAGCTGCCTGACAAATGCCAGACATGAGCACGAGGAGATTATGAGTGTGGCCACGCTGCTCTTTCCTCTACCCCCACCTGCAGCTCTCCCGAGGCTCACATGAGACCTTTTTTTCTCAGCACTTTATTTATCATCAAACCTTGGGGTCAAGAGCCCTTGCCCATCTGACTAGCAGATAACAGTGCAGGAGCTGTGCAGGCAGAGCAGCCTGGGGCCGTCGGGCAGGCAGTAGAAGTGGTTTGAACCGTGTCCTGTGGGTGAAACCTGTGGACAGAGACAGGATGTGGGAGCCTCTGTGCACCTGCAGCCACGTCCACTCTTGTTGGCTCTTGTGCTGTGAGCAGATGGATCACACTCCAAGCTGATTTCAACCTCCTTCCTTCTGCTGAGGACAGAGTCCCATGCGTGGTGTGGGTGTCCAGCTGGGGTGCTCAGCTGAGGGAGGGTGACTCGTGCCCCTCTCCCATCCCAGCCTAGTGCAGGGGCAGGATGGCAGAGCCCCTCCTGCACCAGTCCCACCTGTGTGCACCGGCCCTGCTGTGCTGGAGAGCCAGGCTCCTCCGACCCCTCCTGTCTCCTCATCCCAAGGCACAGGGGCCATGGTCCTGGCTCCTCCGACCCCTCCTCTCTCCCTGTCCCAAGGAACATGGGCCATGGTCCTGGCTCCTCCAACCCCTCCTCTCTCCCTGTCCCAAAGAACACGGCCATGGTCCTGGCTCCTCCGACCCCTCCTCTCTCCCTCTCCCAAGCGCCCCTGTCCATGGCTCGGGCCGCCCTGCTCTCCCCCAGCCGCGGGGCAGCCCCGGAGGTGGCCGAGCCCCCGGGCACCCCGTGCGCCCCCCACCCACGGCCGGGGAGGGGGCGGCGGGCGCG